>JAJJMA010020235.1:433-16702 GCA_023529015.1 Papaver nudicaule | reverse complement strand
CACAAATATGGTTTCGGAATCCAGAAGTGAGATATGGCATACAAGATGTTCATATACGGAATCAAATGAATGATTCAGAACTTCAGAATTCAGAGCCAAACCAAGACGTCATATTCGAATCTCAGAAACAACAGTATTTCGAGTCTACACAACATAAGTGTGAGTCACAATCTCTCTTACATTGGATCATATAAATATATGCAATCAATCCGACAGAGCCAGACTAGGTAAGAAGAGACACAACACTGTGATGGATCAAATCCCGTAGTACTACCGAGATAACATCACATTGCTATCTTTCTTTCATTTTTCAAGTTCAAGTGTAAAAACCCCTAAACTTTAAAAACCTAGGGTTTCAATTTCAAGAGTAAAAAACCCCTTAACCATCATCGGATCAGCAATAAAGAGTTACAAAACACTAAAACCTAGCTAACTCATGATATTTAACATCGAAAACTAAAACCAGATCGGAAAAATAATAGATCTGGACTATAAAAAAAACTGAACCTAACAAAAACAGAGATGAGAGAACTATATGCCTTAGTGAACTCAGTGAAGCAGTGAAGGCTTGGTTGCGCAGATGAAGCGATGGTGGTGAAAGTGAGATGGTGGTGGCGTAGACAAGAGAGGAGAGTGAGAGAGAGAGAGTAGAAGAAGAAGGTGGACGAAGAAGAAAGGGCTTAGGGTTATAAGATTAATGGTTCAGAACTATATATACTAAGGGTTTGCTTAAATGGATGGCCTAGATTAGATTTGATTTAATATCAATGGTCTATATGAATGGTTTGACCTGGTCGGATCAGGAGCGGTCGGTTCGGTCGGTTTATTACCTAAAACTGCTGGCTGAACCGATTTGGGCGGTTTTCGTATTCTCGAAACTGCCACCGGCTTATTTGCGGTCGGCTCGGGTTCGGTTTTAGCGGTTTTGGTCGGGTTTCAGTCGGTTTGGCGGTTTCAGACGGTTCTTGTGCAGCCCTAGTAGGGTCTTGCAAGATCCAAGAGACGTAAGGAGTGCGACAGTAGCTGGTTCGCTTGGAGGGTGGAAACTGTGTCTGCTACATCCCAGACCGAAGTCTGATAGTAGGCTAGTGTTTGTAGACATTTAGTATTGTGCAGTGTTCAAACTGGACAGGTTTTTCCAGCTAGATATCGGTTTCCTCGTTAACAAAACTTCTAGTGTCTTGTGTGCTTTACATATCTCTGATTATATAATTAAATCAAAAAAAGTAGTACACTATTATAACCTGCAGTTAGTTCTCAATCCTTCCGAGGGATTCACCAAGACCTGTCTTGCGTTTGAACTGATCACTTGTGATCCAACTCAGGTTATCACAGATTTGGATATTGACTTTTGATATCGTCCATCTCTTACCATAAGACTCACGAACCCAAACGAAAAGTAGGTAGTATTTCGGTACCCCTACTTTTTCACCTTTAATCACAAGATAAACGTGTAAAACTAAACTGAATGAGCATACGAAGGAAACTGGAAATGAAGGTCCTTTAATCGTCACATGAGTATACTCAATTTCTCTTTAGGAGAAGTTTTGTAATGATATCCCTTAACAAATTTCTTTACTCTAATGCAGTCTCGCATCGTATGTCGGAAAAAAGTCGAACGCATGAGCTGATTCCCTCAATTTACGTTTTTTTAGGAATTCATTCTAAATCAAATAAGAATTATTTGACTCTCTTCCAAAGCATGGAATAACATTCATTAGGTCATTCAAGGTAAGCCAGAATAAACTCTTTCACAACAATTACTTCATTTTTTGTAGTGGATGACATTCCAAAAACATGAACGAAAATCGAAAATGAGGAGGGGATACCAAGTACACCACCAACTTTATTTTTTTATGTTCGTGAACCTGTTTGATATCTACTTGGACGATCTAACAAATGAATATCCAAGTACAACCCGAGTTGAGATCTTAATTCGAGATCTGAATCCTCACAAAAATAAATCTTTGGAAATCTTAAAAGAGAAATATTTTTTTTTGAAGGAAATCTTAAAAGAGATTGAGTTCACTCAAAGGTTGACATTATACTTTGGATTCTTTAATTATATCAACCAGAGAAAATATAATACGGACAGTAAAGTAGAGCAAGATACCATAATTTTGTTAACGAAGAAACCGTTATCTAGAAAAAAAAAATTAAGAAACCTTGTCCAATTGGAACACATCGTATTAAACCGCTACAAACACTTGCCTACTATCATACTTCATATTGGAATGTAGTTGAGACCGAATTAACCCTTCAAGAAATTCAGCTTCAGTTGTACCCCTACGTCTTTTATCTCTCGCAAGAACCTATATACTTGATACCCTTAGCTGATGACCTTTACGAGTTGCTCCATAGATCTTCATCAGAACTAGCACTACCCGCCTCTAACAGGACGCCTAAATTTTTCCTTAAGATATTCATTCAAAGTTAATGGAAATCGAGTTTGTTATCAATTAGGGTTTACTCTCTTCAAAACTTATAGAGATACCCAATTGATTTTACCTCACAAAGTAACAATCTTAACCCTAGGTCTAGATCGTATTGGTTGTGGAATTTCCAGGACTTAGTTTTTACTTAGAAGAGCCTTACGAAGTTTCCATCAAATCTTGAAATATCATTGGTCGTTCTTGAATGGTCTTATGACATAAGATACGAATCTTGGAATAGGCAAGAATGAATCAACCAACACAAGATACATGATCAAGGATTAAATCCGACCTGTACTTCACGAATCCTCAAGTGAAGACTTTACAATAGGTGCCAAAATTATATTGCTAAGAAATGGACTTCATTGGTTGACAACCAACTTGATAAGAAACTTGGCATGCCCGTGCTCCACGAATCACCTAACTTTATTTTATGCATTATATTCTTGTTTGATATAATGTAAGTGGTGATTTTCAACCTAGATTAAATTCGTGGTTAAGGTATATCCTTTTGGATTTCATATCTCTTAGTACAGACCTTACATGCTAGTTCATGTGGGAATTCGGTTCGTGAAAGAACAAACAAGACTTGGTCTTGTTGGAATTTGAGTATAGGAAAAAAGATCTATCCAACTTGACCTTGTTGTATTGGATTTAGTTTACTGAGATCTACCAATGGATTTTTATATCTATTAAAAAAATCAATGGATTTTTCGGTTCGCGAACAAAAAGTTAGTGGTGTACTTTAGTATCCCCTATTTTTTCACAATGTTACTGGGTAAGCTTGTACAATTGTCTTCAACTTTGGGTAGATACTATCGACTAAGAAATAAGGCATGTTGTAATGGTTTCCGTTGATGAAATAATGACGTGAAAGTCAGTCAAAAAGGGGTGAGTGTGGCAAAACATTCAAGTCGCTGTTTGATCCTGGCATTCCAAAACCAACATGCCAAAATCATGAGTCATATGACGCAACCATCTATAACACCAAAGTACTAACCTTGTCTTTACCTCCTGTACTCCTTGCCAAGCAACTCAACAATTATTCCATTTCATATGTATACAATCCAAATTACCAAGCGTTCCAGAAAATCTTTGTTCTGCATTTTCTAGCAACCTCTTGTCATCTTCAGGAGTAGGTTCTCACAACTAATTTTCTCCAAATGTGGTATATTTTATGACACAATATATATTTAGATAGTGATACGTTGTGGTTACGCTCATACGAGTGTAATCATCGACACTATCGCCCGCAATACTTTTGCATAAAAGGTTTTTATTTGGGCATGAATAAATTCTCACCCAAAACATGGTTGTTGTTGATGATGATATATAAGACATGAATAAAAAGAGAAATAAAGGAGTCCCAAATTTAACGTGGTTCGGTCACTGTTGTGCCTACTCCACGGAGAAATCCCCTTTGGGAGTGATATTTTATTGAATATTGTGATATGATGATATTTCTAAGAGAGAAATCCAGATCCGGGTAGAGATACCTATTCTGGGTTTAGGTCTATTGTATTTATACAATTATAAATCTGCGTTCCACCCTAATACTGAGGAAAAAAACGAAGTATAAAATTTGTTATTTTTCGGAAACTCAGTTTCCGCTCACAAATCTCTAAACCAATAATGGTTTCTTTTTTCCCCAAGAACCATAGTGCTTGCTCCAACAATTCGTTTTTGTTTAGTTACTAGATATTTTAAGTAATGAATAAGCCAATTACTAAACCTGACTTTAATAGGGGCTAACAAAAATAATTCGAGGCTAGCATATAAAACAAAATAGAGATATTTAGAAGTAATTTAAAAAACCCCATATCCATAATTTTCTCGTAATGGCTAATTTGTCTTTAATTAAATTGTGTTAATTAGTAGTTAGGATTGGATTATATTAGTCAGTTATAGTTATCGAAATTGAGTTAGCATTATATGATTTATGGAGAGCCGGAGAGGGAAAAAAAGAAGTTCGAAAAGAAGCTAGGTTTCGGTGATTGTGGGTGACCAAAATGGAAGAATTTGATGATTACGAAAAAGTCATATTTGATCAGGCATAACGGAAGCCTTAAATTTCTAAATTGGAATCATCGAAACATGCTAAAAAAAAGTTTCATTTTTGCATGCATTTTATTGATGCCTTCGCATAACCAAAATCGATAGCCTTTTCAGATTTAAAGTTGTGGATTATCTCACCAATATATCCATTCTAGAACTAATTTTGGGTACAATTGACATCTCGATAATTGAATAGCTAACGATTAGCCATTTAACCCCAAATCAACAAAATTCCAAACCTGAAAATTTTCAATTTTATAATACGCAGGTTACTTTCAAATTTAATAAATGTCGATTGTACTTCGTTAAAGCTACCGATTGTACATAAAAATGTCGGTTATATCATTTACCCCAAGCTGAAAGCTTTTAAAAACTCAATATGTTTAATTTGGTTTAGTCGACAACTAAAATAAATAAAGTTGACGATTATCTATTTAGCCTAAATTGAAAGTTTTAAGTTCAAAATGTTGAATTTGGTTTAGTACGCAGCTAAAATTCAAATGGTTGCCAATTATATTGATTTTTATTTACAAAAACCAACCGAAATGGATTGGTTTAAATCGACAACTAGGTTTAGTTATATAGTTTGCCGATTATGTTCAATCGACAACTCGATTTAGCTATTAGCTGTCGATTCCGGTAGTGTTCTTCGTAAATGAAGAACAATCAAGTACAATCAACAGCCAGTACTCAAATTGACATTATTAAACACCTACCGGCTAAATTTTGTAACCTAAAACCCTATAATGGTTTTCTAAAAATTTAGTGAATCAAATCAATTGAAACCCTAAAATCGATAAAGACTTTTTTGAGACCATTTGATGTTGGCGAAAAAGTTGTTTGGAAATAGTTGACATTCCTATCTTCTTTGTCTTAAACTTTTTGTTCTTCAATATCTTCATCATCTTAATTAACAATGCAATAATCGACGATGTATGGTAATAATACTGGAACAGAAGAAAAGAAAAATATTGACAGAGAAAGGGGGAAGTAAAAAAGTATTTAGATGGGAGCAAAAAGGACATTTGAATATTTTAGACACCTTCTAGCTACTTTAATCGGATAGGGTTAAAATCCGTAGCCGTAAATTAGTTTTGTTTGCCCCTAATGAAGCCAAGTTACTAAAACCCTAGCCTTTAAAGAAGTAAAAATAAATATGTCTAAGCCCAGGTTCGAACTGGGGACCTTTAGTGTGTGAGACTAACGTGATAACCAACTACACCACCCAGACATTGTTGTGCAGCAGGTAAGGAATAATCAATCAAAATGAAGTTTCTTTGATCAGTCATCAATCACAACCATGTTAAACCCTGATGCAGGGCATGACATTATTGCATGAGAACATGATGCAGTAACAGGAGCATGAGAGTATGAGACATGATACATGGGTGTAAGCTTTCATAAAAGTATTAACATATAGGGAATCCAAATTTCAATCCTCAGATGCAATGCATTTGTTACAATCTTGATCTTCTTGTGGTGATGCAATTCATTGCTTGCCACCAAAAATCATTATCCTTCGACTCATTTGGCAAATACAAAAACTAGAAGTAAAACAAAGTAAGATATGTGGTCACCGAAAATAGCCTAGTGAACCTTACTATTTAGGGATGGCAAGCAACATCAACACTCGTTAACTTAGATAACTGTTGCTTTCACTTTTTGCAGCTGCTTACACTAGCAAAAAAAAAAATCTGTAACATTTTATTGGTAAGTTACACAACCATTGTGAAAAGGCATTCTTAGATAGTAGATTTTGCCGTGAAGAACAGGGTTCTACTCTGATAAGAATAAGAAGGAAAAACAAAAATATGAGTCATCATTTTCATACATTTAAGCCTAGTGAATGTTAAAAGATCATATTTTTCACGAATCCAGACCTGTTACTTGAATACTAAAAATATATATGAGATGCCCTTTATAAGCTTACAGTATAAAAATATAGAAGGATAAAATAGGTCCCTTCAATAGATGTTCTTGCCAGTCCTCAAACTGAGAGTGAAGCAGTTTCTGATTTCATCTCACTATAATAAAAAGAACCTTCTTTTTCATACGGGTTAGATTTTTTTTTCAACCATGAAATAACGCATCTGCCCTCTATATATTCTCCCACATTTCAAACGGATATCATTCAACGCTCATCCATTAGTTTCTTCCATTACAGAAAAGGAAATTTTTGTGATTTAAACTCTCCAAATCACCAAAACAACAACTTGAATCCATTTTCACACAGTTGGATAATATATCTAAAATGATTAGTCTCTAAACCAAATCGATCCCATCGAAAACAATTACTTATTTGTGATTCCGAAGTTGATGTTGAGCATCAACTGTTTGACAAAATACCCCACTAAAAACAACTTTTTTTAGTTTTAGTCATGTGGATGTCTTATTTAGTACACAATTTGATCATCAAGTTCAATGTCAAAGTTACACAGGACATATTTGTGGTCTGAATAATCTACAACAACAATTAGTTAGATTTGACTACTCTATTTGTATATCTGGATTATGTCGTGATATTTATACGTAGGATTATGTCTTTTGACTTAACCACAAGTTAATTCCAAGAAAACGGAGGTGCAGAAGAAATATTTATGAGAAAAAGGGAGAATGACATGGCTATTAAGCCTGTTATCAGGAAAAACAAAGATGTAGAAGAATAAAAGGGGACTGCAGAAGAGACTATAAAGTTAAGTTTCGTATATTGTTCATACGGCAGACGCGTAGCGCGTGCGATTTCACTAGTGTACATTATATAAACTTGCTTAAGTTCCTTTTTAACAATAAATTAGGATTCTGAGAAGTATACAAGCTTGAGAAAAATATAGCAGCTTGTTAGACAAATTAAAGTGTCCGTCCCCTTTTTCTATTAGGGCAATGAATTATATAAAAGTCAATCAGGGAATATAGTACATGGGATTGGGAAGCTTGAATGAACGCAACGATACAGCTGCACCTAGTAAATCACTCCACTGATCTCCAGAGTTGCCAAGAATCCTGTAGCCTTCGTTCACCATCTCACTCCTTTTCTCTGACTTATAAATAGTTGCAGTTTTCGCATGGTCCTCTGATGATCTGCATACACGGAATCGAAGAATAAATTAGTGATTTGCATGGACTTGAATTCAGAACAAATTACACTGACAGACTTAAAATTATCCTAATTTTACAAATTTGATATGACATAGATCCAAAAGTACAAGTCTTTTCAACACAATGCGGAAGAATCAAGAGTGCACTATCGTTAATAATATAAAATATCAAGTCTAGCCGATAAAATTATCCAGTGAGCGGATACATCTCACGATCAATAGGTTTATGTTATGCGCAATTATAACTTACTTGGGCACTGCACATCAATGAAGAAAATGACAACGAGGTCTCTATTAGCCATAACCAGCTTAAATGGAACTTCTCTGGGTGGATGTCCAATTAAGATTCAGAGCTGAACCTATATTCTAGACTTAACTCAGATTTACACTTAAGCAGATACAACTTTCATGTCAAATATCTCAGAAGCAAGAGGTCATTTCTATTCCCTCCTAATTGATTTCAATTGTTACTAAATATGAAGTACATTAGCCTATACGCCATTTGAAGTGAGCTAGTCTAAAAATATCGAGTTCGAGACCGATAACAAACTAATACATAAGCTAATCTGGCACCCCACTGACTGCTCTCCATATAAGCTGCGAATAAAGTATGGAAAAAAGAAATCTATTCTGCAATGAGCAGAGTAAATTAGCTGGGCAAGAGCAGCTAGAGGACTGGAAAATAATTTAAGAATGGACGAAAGCTCTAAATATTAAGAATCCCAAAAATTGGTGCAGATTAAGCAAGAGAGGTTAGATTTAAAATTTCTGAGAGGGTATCAAACTAAGGATAGAAAAGTAGAATTCATGTCAGGAAAAATATCCAGAAAAACTTTGCCTAACGAGTAGTATATGATATATTGACTATATTGACAGCCATCATCTCCCAAACTTTCAATTACTCGTCACAGCACTTATAAATGTTTAGATTGAAAACTTCTGAGAGGGTAACCATTTCAAAGTATGGATAGAAAAGTACAATTCATGTCAGAAAAAACACACATAAAACTTTGAATAACGAGTATATGATATATGACTATAGATAGTCACCATCTCCCAAACTTTCAATTACCCGTCACAGCTCATTTAAATGTTTATAACTGAAAATGGCTAGAGAGTCATCCTATTGAGAGACCTAACAACATGATCCCATTGTATTCGTCCGAAACAATAAGATACTCCTAATATACAACAAACTGAAGCTTTTAGTGGACCTCTCACTCTATCTTTCATGCATGTTTACGATTGAGCATTCAAGAGACTGAGGTAACACTAGATTGATCTTTTAAAGGTGTAATGGACTGATTACCAGTAAATGGAACCTGCAATTCTATATGGACACATGTTTTTCATTTTCCACATCACTTCAAGACTCCGAGTCTCAACTCTCAAAGGAGAAATGTCTAGGTAAAACTTCTAACCTAAAACTCACTATCATCACCCAAGTATTTATCAAACCAAGAAATTTATAATCTTTCCTAGCAGACATTTAAAAACATAAATAACTGCGTAACAATCAAATTTTACAACTCATAATTGGTAAAAGTTGAGAGATTGATACCTTAGTAATAGCTTGTCCCATTTGTGGAATCCTGCATTTATCAGATTTTCAACAGTTACACCCCTGTGTTCCTCTTTCCGTCCAGTCAACAAGAAGACTTTAAAGCCCAATCCTTGAACCTCTTGATACAACTTCAAACTAGACTCAATTACAGGTGCAAGACCCTTTTCCACCCACTTATCAAATTCATCATGATCAAAAACCTCCAATCTGCAACAACCAAATCAGGTTAAATATCAAGACTTTAACAATCTCTAAACCCTATTATGAATGAAACTAATAAAAAAGGCATAAAATGAGAAAGAAATGTTACCCATAACCATGAGCAGTATAATAAGGAAGATTAGAGATCAATGTTTCATCAACATCAAAAACCCAAACATCTTTTCCATCACCACTCAATTCAACTTTTCTTGCAAACTCCCTTGCTTCATTATAAACCATTCCAAGATCAATACTATAACCCTTTTTCATCATATAATCTTTAACATAATCAGCACATTCATATGGTATAGTTTTCCATGGATTCAAATTATTCGCCTCCACCGCTACTCTCCAACTAGTACAACGTACTGAAACCTCCGCCTCATCTAAACTCGTCACTTCAATTGCTGGGTATTCAAGAATTAGAGGTCTGGGTAAACCATGAAGATTCAACTTTTCATCAGCAGATACAATCGAAAAAAGGGATAAGAACAAAATAATTCCAAGAAATTTCATAATTAGAGAGTAAAACAGCAATGAAATTGAATTGGGGGTTTTTTATAAGTTAGGGTTCGAAAGAATCAGAATATAAGAGAAATGTTGAATTTGGGAGGTTTGGTTCTTCGTTTCTTCGCTGTGACGGAATTTCTAAAAATCAAATTGGGGGTTTTCTGTAGGTGATGGTGTGTGAGTAAAGGAAGAGGCTTGAATGGGGTTTATAATAACGGCAATTCAAACTGTCACTGTCAGAGCATATGCCGTTTATCCAATCAGATGTGGACGCGTAGGAAGCTTTGAAAATGGGCTCTGTTCTATTTTAGTAATGTTTCCCTGAACGTGAAGGTCATTTAGTTATGGGTTGGGTTCATTAATTAAACACCTAGAATTCAATCCCTTCAATATTATCCCTTTCACTTTTTATAATTATCCCTGAGCTTCTAGAAAATTAAATCCCGGAATAATAGATTACCGAAATACCCTCTATAAATCAAGATAACATTGAGAAATCGTATACCGTTTTTTTTTTCTTTCATTTTCATGTTTCTCTTTCTCTCTCCACGCGAAACCACTTCACAACCAAAATCATCTCGAAAACCTACTGAATCATCTCGGAAAATTAATTTCGAAAATCCATCAAAATCATACAAAACCAAATCTAGTTTAGTGATAGTATTAGAAGATTCATAGATCAGAAAGAAAAACATATAAGAGGAGATTAGGGTTTGGTACTAATTTTTTTTGTTTTCAACGACAACGAATTTGAAGATTCGAAACAAACGGTATATTTGTAGAGAAATTAATTTAGATTTCGTATAGTTTTGAATTTATATAGTTTTGGAAATGTAATTTTGAATTTATATGGGTTTGGTAATGTTAATTTGAATTTCTAGGGTTTGAGTATCATATATACGAATTTGTCATAGTGATTTAGATTTTTCTCATTTGTTGTTTGATTTTATTGGGTTGATTTTGTTTTGATAGTGAATTCATTTGTTAATAATTTTGATTCACACTGAGAATTGTTGATTTTATTGACATTGATTTGGGAACTTCGATTGAAATTGAGAAGTAGTAAGAGCGGGACAACAACGATCGAAGGTTAATACAATGTTTCTTGTTTTATTTTTGAAGATGCAAACGTTTAATCTGTGAAGATGTTCATGTTTTCTTTGTAATGTGGTTGCACCAGTTCTAATTGATTTTTAATTCTAAAAACATTGAACTTTCGACGCTTAGACTGCATTTTTCAATATATTTGTCCTGTTAAATGATGTTGTTGCATATTAGTAGTCGACTTTGATGTACATAGGTAGACCTAGAAATCATTAAAACCTACATAACTATTTTTCCACCGTACTACTTGAAATCCTTATAATGAAATTGTTTACATTCAAATATATATACACTATTTGATTGAGCAGTTATATGCAGTGTTTCTTTTATGATTATGAAACCTCAGTGACATTTGAAAATAGGTACATGATGATTAGGAGAAGAGGTTTTAGTAGTTTTTATGCTTGCGCCGATAATAAAGTTATGGCATAAAAATGAATAGATGAGTAAGTGAATGAATTTGTGAACAAATGTTGCTAGTGTATGCTATATTAAAGACTGCATTTGTGTCTAGCTAATGTTAGTATATGTTGTGTGTACAAATTTGGTGCCAACTTGAAAAGTTGGTCTAAGATTATTCTGCCTTGACAAGTTGGCAGCTGATTATGTTGTTCAAGAACTTAAAATTAGTAATATGTGTGCTTACAGTTTGGTGTGAACTTGGCAAGCTGGTACTACAAACAGGAGTCATCTTGCGAAGTTGGCATCAGTATTCGTATTAGTTTGTCAAGCTTATTGCACTAAGAAAGTGATTTAACTACCTATTTCTTGTTTTTAAACAGATTCATAAGGGGGAAAAAATGAAGCCGACACTAAGAGCAAAAAAGCCAGCAAGAAAAAACATCTGCAAGAAAGAAGAAATAAAGCACACCATCTCCAAATGCAACTGGATAAAACATCTCAAATGTTGGTCTGAAATATCTGAAATGTTGCTGTAAAAAACTCTAAATGTGGGGCTGTATAGGTCTGGAAAGCATCTTAATGCAAGTTTCCTAGAATTTTGTCTTAAACATGGTAGTGTATCTTAAAGACTTAAACCATTGCATTTTAATGGTGAAGGAATGAATGATATTTTTTATCTGAAAAAGTATAGGGAGTGAATGGAATATTTTGTCTTAAACATTGCACTGCAGGAATGATACCTTCATATATGAACTGGCCCACGCAAATTTTTTAATTTTTATGGAGCTGGCTTGGCAAGTTTGCAGTAAAACCATAATAATAAGCCAAGTTGGCAACTGAATTTGATCTGTAGGAACTAAGCATGACTGTTTTATGTAGCCAACTTGGCAAGTTGGCATTAAAACCACAAGCTTACTTGCCAAGTTGGCACCATAATCTGGTCTGCCAAAACTTAGTTTGGTTGCTCTAGGAAATGAAAATTAGGAAACAAACACCCAACAGACTGTTGCATAAATCCATGTTTCAACTAAATAAAAATTTAATAAGATCAAAATTAAAACTGCATAAACAGATGTAATGGTTTAAATTTTTCACTAAGTATTTGTACGCGATCATTCGTGCATTGACAACTAGAATAGTATGCAAGCCCCTAAACTAATTTAAATACAGGCTTCTCCTTCTTCTCCTTGATCAAAGCCAATAAAGACACTCCTGAGACACTCCTTAAAAGATCCTTACCAATGTTCAGCTCCGCCTTGTCTAAACCATGAACAGAAAACTCCAAAGCTTGACAATAGCCATGAACAACTAAACCCATGATAATTGATTTCCAACAACCCACATGTTTCATCTCAATCCCGCTACAAATCTCTTGAACGAAATTAAAATTCCCACATTTCTCATACATGCCAACAAGAGCCCTAAGAACCTTTACACTTAAATTTGTTCAAGAGCCATGAGAGAATTGCAACGCAGCATCATAAGCTTAGTATGAACATAACCAGCAATCATTGAATTTCAAGAAACGACATCCATTTAGTTTTAGCTGACATTTCTTCGAACACAATACAAGCAAGATTACTAAACCCACATTGAGAATACGTTTTGAAATTGATCTCCATTAAACCCCAACTTCAAAACTCTAGCATGAATCTCAGAAACTTTTCTAATCCAAGGAGACAATCAATTTCGTCATGAATTGAGGGAATTTAACACAAGCTTTAAGAACATATGATTGATTTTTAAACTCCATTTACAATACGTGAAATTCTTGAAAATAAGAAACACCAATAGAAAATTCAAAACAACCCAAAATCAAACACATCCATTACCAACACCCACCTCTCAATTCAATCAGTTAACACAAGAAAAAAATAGTGGATCTGAAAGGGAGAAATACCTGGTCAATTCTCTCAAATATCAATCTTACATTCATACGATGCAATTGGTTATAGATATGGGTAGTTTTAATTGATTAGATGGAGTGGGTGAATCTAGTGATGAAAGTGCAAGGGTGGAGATGCGGAAGAATGTGTTCTAACAGATGAGCGATCTTTTTCCATGGTTGCAGTTCTCGTCAAAACCCTTGAATATTTTTACCTACTCAAGGGCTTTTATGTCTATTGGCATCGCAAAGGTGGGCCACGTTACTGACTTAATTTCTGATTTCACGGAATGGGGGGCTAAAAATAAATATTTAGAATCTGGGGGGCGCAGTTTGAATGAATATTCAAATGGGGGGTGCAGTCAAAATTGCCCTTTATTCTTCCAATCCATCCATCTACAATTTTTTCCATTAATGAAACGTTATCAACATGGAGCAAGGGAAAACGCGTGACGCTCGGGATCCTCTGCACCCAAATTCCTCTACACCTCTGCACCAGCCAATAAATGGCTGCTACATGTCCCAATTTCAACAACTAAAAAATTTAGATTTTTGTTTATGTTTTTAGGATATTTTGGCAATATATTTTCCTAGAGAGAAAAAGGAAGCAACTGAATATCAGATTTTTGGAGCACCAGCAGTAATCTTCACAACCGTCGCTAAGCAATTCATCTGAAAATTCATCACTTACTCAAACACAAACACAATAAAGTAGCAAAATTAGATAAACCATTAGAAGCAGCAATCTGACAATCAGGTTATCACCTTGTTTCAATAATCTAAGTAACGGTTGTATACCTCATTCGAAAACTTTGTTTCGAGCATTATCATTAGCTAGAAGCAAGTTGATAGGTGGTTAAAATACCTATTCAAGAGTACCTTAATCATGCACTTTAGTCGACTTGAGCTTCATACATTGTGTGTTTTACTTGTTTTCTATTTTATATGTAATTGGAAATAATGTTGAATCAAATGAAGCAGAAACAACTCTATTTACAAGTTGGCGACTCTAGGATGGTCGAGTCAAGTACAAGAGAAGAGCAAGGCTACAAAGGTGTCGCAAGAGAATCACTAAGGGGCATCCACAGTTCACTGAAGGCATCCAAGGAAGATTACTGAGGCACCCATACAAGATTATTCAGGGCAGCCACATAGCAAGCAGGAGGCAACGTCATTTGAGGGCACCGGGTTATTCCCAACCCATTCCGGCCGCTAAGGGGTGACCCTTATCTACATCAAAATAAG
Organism: Papaver nudicaule; assembly: GCA_023529015.1. Taxonomy (NCBI): domain Eukaryota; kingdom Viridiplantae; phylum Streptophyta; class Magnoliopsida; order Ranunculales; family Papaveraceae; genus Papaver; species Papaver nudicaule. Next base: position 2,209 of record JAJJMA010020235.1, on the reverse strand, counting down.
ACGCAGAATTTCCTTTTCATTCTTCAGATCTAGTTTCTGTCTAAAGGCTGGAGCAGAGAAAGAGAGTTGAGCTCAGAGTGGAGAAGATGACGATGGGAGATGGTGGCTACTGGTGTGATGGTCAAGTGGAAAGTAAGGAGCAAGGGCTTGACAGAGTTGAGAGACTGGTGTTAAAGATCAAGAAGGCAATTCGGGTTGGCAGAGGATTGGAACTGAAGACCTATGAGACAACCATACTGGAAATGGTTAATCTGAAGAATGGGGTCATACGGCAAGGCAATGGTGGTTCTTCAGTGAATGTACAGGCAACAGAAGAGATCAATTGGGGGAAATTGAGCTATAAAGCACCAACAGAGGGGGTTTATGGAGCTGCTGATGGCTGAAGACACAGAGAAGAAATCAAAGCTATATTTGAACTCAGGAGGTGATTTTGAAGCTTGGGCTATGCTTGATTTTTGATGTTGAGTGTTGTCTGTGTTAGTTTGGTGATGAAGGTGAGCTGCTGTTGAAGTTGTCGGAGTCCGACGGAGAACTGAAGACGATGGCGAGCGTGCCAGTGGCACGTGTGGAAATGGAAGCATGCGGTTCACACGATTGGTTCCGAGTTGAGTCGAGTCTGCGAGTCGTGACGAGTTAGGTCTGTGTGTGAGCTGTACGTGTGGATTGAGCGTGTGTGACTCGCACACGCTCTGGCAGATGCTGGACTACTTTGTGTTTGGCTCAGGATTGATGGGCTGCGAGTTGGGTTTGCTATGGGTTTCAGATTTGGTCTTTAGGTTTGGTTTTGGAATTAGGTTGTGTTTTGTGTGAATAAATAAGGTTTGAGACAGGAGGTTTTCGGGATCACTGTTCACATCACGCAACTTTGAGGAAAAACTCCTGGCACGTTTCCCGAGGCAGTGAAGAACAAGGGTTTTGGCACGATTTTCGAGGTGGAACCTTGGGAGAAAGATTGGAGATTATTCATCAAGGGTTTTTATGATTTCTTTTACTTTCATATTATTTTATTTAGCTTTCAAAAACATCATGAGTAGCTAATTTATTTGTTATTGGTTAAGGATGTAGTCCTAAATTGCAAAAGACATGCTTTTTGATTAATTATGAAGTAAAACCTTATTCATATCATTATCGTCTCTATTTTACCGTATGATTGAGTGTATGATTGATGTATTACACTAGGTTTAGATGCCTTATGATTCAAGTGGCCAATTGGGTTAAATTGTATCTATAACCATTGCTAGAATTAGGTATGAGATACGAAATAGTCGATTACCTATTCACTTTGTAGCACAACATGATTCTCGAGGTGGTGATAGCTTTGTGAATCATGTGTAGGATATTGCCTATGTTGAATGAACCATTCATGGTGGTTCATTGCATTGATTAGTCTATTTCATGGAATTTAATGCTCGTAGAGAGTTGAACTCGATTACTCATGGTGTCGAGTTATTCTCTAGGTAGTATTCATGCATACATCGTTATGGTGCATGATGACTTAAGGAAATTGCGGAATATATTTGCGATGAATTATTCTAGGACTTTTGATGATGATAGAATAAGTAGAGACTTCATATATTATTTCATATGCATGTTGAGCAATTGAAGACGAAAACCTTAACCAATATTTCTTATTTTTGAGTTCATATTATTATTCTATATTTCATATTTTTCTTTATTCTTATTTATTTGCTTTACTTTAATTTGCTTTAAGTTACAAAACAACAACAAACCCCCCCCTTTTTGGTTACTCAAGGATTCAATTATTATAATAACAAA
>JAJJMA010020229.1:19851-37055 GCA_023529015.1 Papaver nudicaule | reverse complement strand
GGGCCCTTGCTTGGTCCTGGGCCCTGTGCGTCGCACAGATTGAACCTTCCCAGGACCGGCCCTGCTGAACGACATAATGAACTAGTAAAGTGGCCAACAATGTACAATTCTATAGATGACGTTTATCCATGAGATTTACCCTGAGTTACTCACCTACTTACTAGGTAGACTTGTCTGAAATAGGTAACTGGTCTAGCAAATTGTTCAACCGGCATGAGTGATTCGTTTACAATGAATTTCAATCTTTATGACTTTCTAATAATCCTTTAGCATGAAGATGACTATTCCATTGAATACTAATTAAACAGTCTACATAGCCTAATATAGAATTAAAAAGCTAATTCACTATCTTTCCATATACATATATTAAGCCTCTGATGATTACTATTTTATAGATTAATTTACATTCCCTAGAAATGCTATCTTTCCATATACATATATTAAGCCTTTGATGATTACTACTCCCTCCGTTGCAATTTAGTTGCCATAATAGGGTTTTGCACAAATATTAAGGAGTAGAGAGAGGTATGGGTTTTTTCCATCCATACCCTTGATAAAAGTCTTCAAACATTAATTATTTTGGTTTATTTAAAAGAAAACTTATATTTCCAAGATAAGATGGAAGGGTGCAGTTGGAAATTGTGGGAAAAAATATCAACTATTGCAAGTATTTTGGAACATAAAAAAAACTCTAATATAGCATGTAAAGTGGAACGGAGGGAGTATTTTATAGATTAATTTACATTCCCTACAAATGCTATCAACAGTCCCATACCTGAATCCAATCTACTAAACACCATTTCATTTCTTAATTTGACCCATTAATTCGAAGTAGTCCCCTCTAAATATATGCTTAGTTATTTGAATAATTCACTGCATACATTTACCAAGAGAAAATCTATGTACATGAGAAAATGAATCAAGTTTAATACTAGATACAAAGAAAATTGAACAGTGAGTACCTTCTATTTATCCAACTGCCGACGTCATCTCCATCATCTATATCATTATCCTAATTCTTGTATCAAAAAAAAAAAAATATCATTATCCTAATTCTCTCTAATGAACCATGCTCACAACATTAATGGAATTAAGTATTTGTTTCTCTAATTCCTTGCCTCTCAATTTACTAAGACTCACCCTAACGTTTAGGCATCAGTGATCTTCTCTATACACTCAAAAGCACTACCTTCCTTCCTCTCCATTATTTTTCCATCCCTTTTCTCACACTCTCTTTATCTGTTCACTACTCTGTTAATATTTATCAAGATATCAATCTAGTTATCTAACCATCTCCTCTAAAATCATTGCTCTTATCTTCCTCTTCTTTAGCTCGACGTGTCTTTTCCCACCCCTAGTCAACATCTACTAGCACCTGCGTGCTCTAAACTGATCCTACACATGAGCACTAAAAACCATTTTTTATAAGGTTTGGGCAATAATTAATGGGTTATGTCTATTATCCATACTTATAAAATTGTTGGGCCTATTTTCATGTATTTCCTACACAATAGCTTAGAAAAGCCCAATATAAATATAATATAAATATCTATAATATAAAGGGAAGTGGTGTTTTGGTGAAGCCTTTTTATTTTCGTCAACGATGAAATTACGCAAATACCCCTTATTTTTTCGCTGATTTCCGTCTGTTTCTTCGTCCGTTTTATGTAATTACATAAAGTCACTAAGGGTACATATATGTAAATGAGCTAGATAAACACTTCGTTAACTTCTTCCCTTTCTCAATTTTCTCTCTGCGAATTCATCATCTTCTTTGTTCGTTCTCTGACTATTGATAATTCGATTCCTAGCATCAAAACCTGAATGATGGATCATCATCCCTAACTGTTGAATATGAAACCCTTAAATTTCAGATTTCATCAACATCTATCCATCACCGCCATGTCGGGGCACAATCTCAGTGTTGATTAACCCCGAATTCAACTCTTACAATTTCGATTAGTTTGATTGGTAAGATTTTTCTTATTGGAATAGATTAAAGTATTAGATTGTAAATTTGGGTTTGATTTGGATTGTGTACTTTAAGATTTTTATTTTTATGTTTTTTTAAATTGATTTTGAGTTGGGGCCAAAAATAAGAAATTTTCAAGTGAGATTTTTGGTTTGATAGTATTGCTGCATTGCATTCTAAATCTTGAAAACTATAATCTACAACTTAATTAGTCTTAAGAGATCCAACAGAACATTAAACTTGAAAATTCAATTTCTAAACTCCAACTGTTTGTGTAAATGCCTTTAAGGAACGGAGGATTTTGTAAGGCTTATGCTACACTGTACCTCATTAGTGTAAGTCTAGCAGTAGTTTACATCATCTTAATCGAACATGTAAAGTGAGCTTATTTGCCTCTGCTCCTCTCGCCTTAGTATACTGCTCCTAGCCTTGAGTTTTCATGACCCTTTTCAGGGTCGGAGGGCAGGTGTGCTTTAGCCAGTAATTCCAAGAGGCATAGCAAACCTATTAGTTAATCGGATTATTAATTATGTACAGTATTACATTACATTTCTATTATGGTCTCTTTGCAGGATATTCCCAAGTCTCATTTGTTCAAGCTAAATGTAGTACCTACGAAAACGCTACGACTGCCGTTCTTATGAGCTAAACTGCTAGAGATGTGCAGCCTTTCATGTCTCATAGGCAAAGGACTCGCAAACAGAACGTAGTCGCGTGAACCAGCAGACTCATCACTCGACAATGGCTGCCAAACAATAAGACAGATTATCAGTTATTCGGTTATTCCATAATACCCAATGGTTGAATCATACTACCTTATTGTATGTTTTTCTCTTATAATATTTTGTTCGCATTGTTGGATGAAAAAACACATTTTTCTGCGAGACTGGAGGTGGAAAATAGAATCCAGGTGCAGTATAAGCAGTTTATGTGACCTGATAAATCGTGGGAATAATTGTCTTCTAATTATCAGCCATCACCAACTGCACTTGCACTCATGGGACAAGGGAGGCTTGGTTTAAGTCATGGTTGGTACCCCTGTCACTTCTAATCTTTTCGTTGTGTGCATGGTTGGATTGCAAATGTAAATTTTATGTTCAATTTTAAATGATGTACATTTGGTGAAACTAAACCAGTTTCTTGAATTAACCCTGTTGAGCAGCATGGAATAAGAGCTTCCAAGAAGTGACCAACTGACATTATTATCATGAGGTTACGGACACCACCACCACCACCGTATTGATGTCAGAACCACCATCTTCCGTGTGTACGCATTGGTGTTGGAACCATACCAGATTGAACTTACGAGTCCACTATGGATACCATTATGGCATGGGTTATCCACTTGCACCAGACACGAAACGGCATATGTGGTATGTATGTGGTGTATTTGGAAGTCTTACTATAGGTCTGTTTTTAACAAAGATGGCACAAGTTATCCACTATTGTAGATAAACAAGCAAGAATGATATTTCTTCCTTTTCATCTCTTTATCAAATAAGATTTTTTTAAAAAGAATATGTAATTTTTTTTATTTTTGTTGGAACAATTGAAGTACTGCGTTAATAGAAAATCCATGTCCGTGCCATTATGGCACGGGGTACATACTAGTAAATACATATAAAACAATCTTACTATTTATTTGATAAAGACACCGTACATGCTCTAACCAAACTACACCATGGTTGTTTAGCCCCCAACTAATAAATGGGCCTAACTATAGACTAGAACTCAAGGTTAACTTATATGGGCCTAAGTTCATATAGGTGTCCAACAATATATGGGGTCGATCCAATTTAATTCCGTGCGGTTCTTCCTAGTTCCATATCGTATTCCAAATGCCACATTTTTTTATCGATTCAGTATCCAAATGAAGTTAGCCGATAATTCCGGTAATTTCGTTAAAATTTAGTGACCTGCTAACGATATATCACACCACCCTCCTCCTAGGATTTGTAAATTTTGTCCCAGGATAGCCATCATATCTTCTTTTCTATTTCGAAGAACCCCATATAAACTCCCTCATAGTTTTTATCGTTTTATTTTCCACTGAACATGGATGCTGCATTATTGACATGAAGGTTAGAGGCAAACTAGCTATAACACATTTATCCATTCAATTCTTCCTGCCTTAGATTTTTTTTCCCCATTTTGCAACTTCTTGTTGAACTTGCCTAGTATACATTCCCATACATTAGTCTATTTTGCTAAAAATCCCAGTGGAAGTCCCACATATTTAAAGAGTAACTTTTCAATCTTGCATTGCAGAATATTGGTCAAATCATGAGCTTTGTGGTCTGCACCAACACTGATAATAGTAGTATTCTCTAGATTAACCTTGAGCCTTGTTATTGCTTCAAACACCTAAAATACCATGAGCAAATTCTCCACTTGCTCCTCTCTAGCATCTAAGAAATCCAAAGCATCATCCGCAAATTGCTGATGAGATACTTTCAAATTGGCATCCATCTGAAATCCCTCAAGCATGTTAAGTTCTTCAGCTCTACTGATAAGCTTGGTGGATATTTCAGCCATCAAAATGAACAGAAAAGGTGACAGTGAATCGCCTTGTCTTAACTCCTTGTGGTGTTTGAATTTAGATGAAGATGTCCCATTGACAAGCACTAAGGATTGAGCATAGGATAGTGTCCAATGAATCCAGTTTCTCAATTTTTCTCCAAATCATGTACTTTCTAGAATTGAATCAACACAATCATAGTTGACATTGCCAAATGTTTTTTTTTTCAATATCAAGTTTGCTTAACACTCCAGGGATTCCACTTTTCATTAGTTCCCCATTAATCAAAACACCATCATAAAAAAAGTACCATGATGTTCTGATATTAACTTTGGAATCACTGTTTAAATCTATTTGCCATAACTTTAGAGATGATCTTATATGTGCTGCTAACTAGGCTAATAGGTCTAAAATGTTGTGGCATGTTACACTCCTCCTTCCTTGGTATTAGACTTATGAATGAGACATTTAATCTCCAGTTCACCCTTTCCTCCATGAGTCCTACTTCCAAAATCCTTCAACCGAACACTCCATTATATATTATCAAGTTTTTTTCTTAAAGAAATGACTTAAATTGCTACGATATAATTCTAGTCCCAAACAGATAAAAGTCAAAAAAAAAAGGTGATTTAAGTCATTTCTTCATTATCTGGTGTATTCCCGAGTATTTTGGGTAAAGAGTATAAAACAATGCTAACGGTAGCTCAAGGGTCTGCCAATCATGGAAGCAATAATGTCATAAAAAACGTTGTATCTCCGGACATGCATGGAGATAACCTTATCGATACAGAGGTCGAGGTTTGTGAAATTAATTTGACCATGTAATTACACGTTGGAATTTTGAAACCAAAATAAAAAAGTTCAAATGGGTTTGTTTTTTTTTTTTGGTTTTTTTTTTTGTTGTTGAAGGTTTGAGGTGTTTTTTTGTGTTCATAGAGATTTGCTAATTTTGATTTAACAAAATTAAAAAAATGAAAAATTAAGAAGTTCCTTTGAATCAGGATTCAGGGAACATATTGCAAGTTGGTCAAGGATGGCTAGCCTTACAATAACTTGCGCAATACGAAAGCGTTAGCTTCATGGAGAAAAATGGTCCCCTCCCCAGAGGTCACAAAGGTTCCTCTGATTTCTGGCTCTAAATCCATGACAAAATACAGAACAACGGCAGACTAGTTCAATTTTTGCTTCTATTCTTTTATAATACAGAATGAATAATGAATGTATCAAAATGGCTAAAAGGACAAGCGAAATGAAATGTTGCAAACTCACTTTTCACGAGATGAACTGTACAGTGCACCAAATGCTGTTTTTAATGGTCATGCTTAATTATCGTATAAATACTCTTCCCGATTATAGACATCGTCCATGGCAAACGCTATTTTCAGTTTGGAGGTGAAGGTCCAAACTTGGACAAAAAAAAAAGAAGAGGCTGTATTGGTAACTCCGAACCCACTTTGCTAATTAGGACAACACGTCTTATAGTATAGTATCTTTTTTAATTTTGTCTTTTTTTGAGAATACAATATCATACTGTAGAAGTCTTTCTCTCATTGGGTGTTTTGAATCTTTTGATCGAAGGAGTGTCCAGTCGAAATTGCGGTATAGGGAGTGAAGGTCGTCACCAAGATACCCTCACGGGGAAAAGAATTTGAAGAAGACAAACAAGACAGGAATATTGGAAACAGATGTTTCTTATTGGTTTAGAACAAGCAACCGTTTTGGTTTTGCTTCTGGTTGGCTACTGCCCAAACAAAGGCAGACTAGAGTGGGGAGACAAAGAGATTGGGAATGACAAACGTCGACAAAGTGGACATGTACACTCTGTTTGTTGACCGTTAAAACTCAAGTTGAACAGTAATAATAAGTAACTCTAACAAAGAGAAAGTGGGATCCTAAACTGGAGGAGTAGTAAATATCAGAAGGATTTAAATGTCAGTGGACTCCACTGTAATAGAGGTAAAGAGATATTATTAGGTGAAGAATTACTGTTTGACTGAATGTTTACAAATTGTGTATAGCATCTTGCATGTCGTAAAGGGAAACATTAGATGAAGCTTGCATTTTAGTAACTAAAGCATGACACATTGTCAACCGAAACATTAGATGAAGCTTGCATTTATAACGCTCCTTTTGTCAAGATAAATTTTAGGCTTGTTCCTATGGGACACAAAAAACACAAATTTAGAGCGTTTTGGTTGGCTATGAACCCAGTAAATAGCTAAAACGACGTTGCAAATTGACAACTTTGCAACGTGAGACAGTATTAGTGTTGTCGATGGAATTTCCATCGACAGATGACTTTTCCATCGTGGTCGATAGAAATTCTGTCGACGATAGTTTTTTTGTCGATTAGATTAGGTTTATCCAACAACTTATATTTCACTCCCAAATTGTATATAAACTCAAATATGGTCTTCACTTCATTCACTCACAACTTAGTTCGATATTTCTCAAATCTTCTCTCGATTGCATCCGATTAATCTATTTTTATCGTAATGTCAAACCCATCATCTTCCCAAGCCACTCAGTCATCAGATTCACCTCCACCATCTTCTCCTTCAAACTTTATTTTACTCGGTACTCCTCCAGCATCACCGAAATTTCAGAGCGTAACTGGAAAATAGTCCATAACTACTACTACACTGAACCTTCATCGAAACCTCATCCTTTATTCACTCCTCCTCCATTTAAGAGATTGTATTCTACTCCTCCTAGACACTATGGTAACCCAGTAGTTAAGCGATGCAAATCTTCCACAACTTCTTCTTCTTCGTCATCTAAAAACAAAATTACACCAAAAAAACCCGTAAATCCTCTAGATTCATTACCTGATGCACCTAAACCTCGTCCTAAGTTTACGTGGAATGAGGATTTATGCCTTTGTACAAACTATATGATTTTTTATCCGACCCCAGATGATATAAAACGAAATCGTGTTAAAGTAAATGAGCCACTATTGTGGACTACTGTCGGTGCAAAATTCAAATTACATAAACGTTTTTCTAAAGTTGCGCGTGATCAGAAGACGATGTGGTCGCGTTGGAGAAAAATACACCAAAGAGTCCATGAATTTATGCACTTGGAGAGATTGATCAAAGGTCATTTTCCGGAAGATACTGATGATGAAAATCTGGCCAGGACTTTGAAGGAAGGGTAACGATGTAAAGGAAAGAAATTCAAGTACGAACAACGTTACCGTCTCCTCAAGACTTTTCTTATTAATCGTTATGTGGGTTAAGAAAAGTTCGTCGAAGACAATATTAAACAAAGTGCCTTATGTTAAGCCAAGGATACGACAATCTTTCATTATCCTTCCAATTCTGACTCTAACAGGGGTGTATTGGATTGAGATTTATATGGATAAAAATAGATAATAGTTTATATGAATCTAGTGGATTTATAATGTTTTTTTAAAACAATCCTGGATACTTATAGATATATAATTTTGGATTATAATGGATAAAATTTGGGATTAATGTAGATAACCAAACAATCCGTCCATAAGTTGTTGTTGTTGTTGTTGTGGTGGTGGTGGTGGTGGTGGTGGATGGTGAATGGTGGTGATTAGTAGTAATGGGGTGGTGGTGCTAGTTGGTGTGTGGAGGTTTTCATGGTGGTAGTGGAGGTAGTGGTGGTTGTTAATGGTGCTGGTGGGTGAAGGTGGTGGTGGTGCTAGTTGGAAATAGTAGTGATGGTTGTAGTTGGTGGTGGTGGTGGTGTTGCTGGTTGGAAATGGTGGCGGTGGTGGTTGGCGGTTATTGCTGGTAATGGTGGATGGTGGAGGCAGTGGTGGTGCTGGTTGGAAATGGTGGTGGGTGGGTACCGCTGGGTGGTGGGTGGTGGTTGGTGGTGCTGGTGCTGGTTGGTGGGTGGTGGTGGTCGATGTTTAACATGGCGTACCACGATAACAAAGAAAACCAAAAATAATAATAATAATAATAATAATAATAATAATAATAATAATAATAAAGCTTGGGGAACATCAAGCTTTGCCAAAGGAAGCTTGGGGAAGGCTCATACACTGCTGCAATTAGGATCCTGACTTCTAGTGGTGTGGCTCCACCAACTGTAGACACCTTACATGACCTGCAAGCTAAACACCCTGATGCACCACCACCAACATTGCCCAGCTTGCCATGTGACACTGCACCTGTCATGGCTGACAAGGACATGATTCTGAGCAGATTGAAGAGCTTCCCTAAAGGTACTGCTTGTGGGAGGGATGGGCTACATGCCCAACACTTCATTGATGCCCTCAATGGCCCTGGTGCTGCTGTTGCTGATGACCTGTTGCACTCCATCACAGCCATTGTGAACCTCCTTTTGTCAGGCCAATGTCCACCTCAGCTGAGTGAGTACATTGCTAGTGCACCACTCACCCCCCTGCTCAAGCCTGATGGCAGCATTAGGCCCATTGATGTGGGCACAATCTGGAGAAGGCTAACCTCTAAAGTGGCTGCTACTGCTGTCAGTAAAGAGATGTCCACTTACCTTGCAGACTTCCAATTTGGAGTGGGTGTGCCATGTGGTGGTGAAGCAATCCTGCACTCTGTCAACAGACTCATGGAGGACAAATGCAGTGATGACTCTATGTCTATGCTGTTGGTAGACTTTAGAAATGCTTTTAACCTGGTGGACAGATCAGCCATGTTGTGTGAAGTTAGGCTACATTGCCCAAGTATCTCCAGGTGGGTGGAGTTTTGCTACTGCACTCCAGCCAGACTATACTACAACTCAGATGTGATGTTTTCAGCACAAGGAGTGCAGCAGGGTGACCCATTGGGTCCCCTTCTCTTTGCTCTGACCCTTCACCCTATTACTCAGAGACTTGCTAGGGAATGCAGTTTACAACTTCAGGCATGGTATCTTGATGATGGCACACTAATTGGGGATACTTTGGAGGTCTCCAAAGCTTTCCGCATCATTCAGCAGGAAGGAGCAGATAGGGGTTTGAGCTTGAATGTCAGGAAAACTGAGTTGTTTTGGCCAACTGTGGATAACAGAAGCTTCCAAGAAGGTGCTTTCCCTGATGACATCTCTAGACCCTCCACTGGTGTCAAACTTCTTGGTGGTCCAGTGAGTTTAAACCCAAACTACTGTAGCCAGATGGTGGTGAATAGGGTGCAAAAGACAATCATGCTCATGGAAGCTGTTCACACCTTGAATGACCCACAAAGTGAGCTGTTGTTGCTAAGGAACTGCACTGGAGTCTCTAGACTCTACTTCTCTATGCGCACAACTGATCCTGTCCACCTCCTTGAAGGACAAATGATGTTTGACTCTTACCTCTCTAGATACCTACAGCATCTCATCACTGGTGATGGCCCTGGTTTTGGCCTCCTGCAGTACAGATTGGCAACTCTGCCCATCAGAGAAGGCGGCCTTGGCATCTTTTCCATGAAGGATACCTCTTTTTACTGCTTCCTAGCCTCTCATCTACAGACTAAACTGCTACAAGTTAGTATCCTTGATCAGTCAGGAGCATCAGTTGCAGGCTCTGTCATCCAGCAGGCCATAGATAGCTTTGTGCAGGTCAGTTCCCTTGAATCCCCACAACACATAAGTGAGTTAGCCCCCCATCCTATGCAATCCTTGGCTACTCAATACTTTGCTGCTGTGGGTAGGGATATGCCTGTTGCTTACAGCATGTCTAGGCGGGATATAGCTCTATGGCAGTGCAATAAGATTGCTCATGCTCAGGACTACTTGCTTGCTATACCTGTAGAGGGTCTTGGACAGAAAATGGGACCGCGCCAATTCATTGCAGTAATCTCCTACAGGCTTGGCATACCACTTTTCGCCTTGGACAAACCTTGTTTATGCTGTGGGCGTCCGATGGACATCTATGGTGATCATGCAGTACACTGCGCAACTGAGGTGGGGCTCAAGTTTCGACATGACACGGTTCGTAACACTTTCGCGGACATTTGCTTTCGTGCAGGTGTTTCTACTAAGGTCGAAGCTTCTTTGGGTTTCTTTACTCAAGCGGGTGGTAGTTCTCGTCCGACAGATTTACTGGTTTACAACTGGGAGGAAGGTCGTGACACCTGCTTTGATATCACTGTAGTCTCGCCCTTCACAGGACGAGGTGTTGACTCTTTTTCGCCAGGTGTTGCCTTGTCCAAAGCCATTGACGGTAAACGAAGTAAATACTTGGAGATATGCCAATCCAACGGTTATAATTTCAGCCCTTTGGCCTTTACAACCTTGGGAGAAATGGGTGAAGAAACTATGACTTTTCTTCAGAGATTGAAGAACTTTTTATCTAGGCATGATAACACTGTAACAGTTGGAAATTTCCTCTTTATTAGAATAGGCATCGCTATTCAGCAAGGGGTTGGAGCTCAGCTTGTAGCGAGACTCCCCTCAATTTCTGTATGAACTTATTTCCTTGTTTCTTAATAGAATGCCTTTTTCATAATAATAATAATAATAATGTCCACAAGAATCCATGTAACTCTTGTGGTTTGGGTTGAGATTGATATAAGATAATAATACACACATTTTGCCTACAAATCCATAAGAATCCTAATTTATCTTGGCCCTCAATTATCCTAAAAAATCATAAATGAATTGAATACCTAGGATATTTAATGATTCCGTATATATCCTAATTGAATACCTAGGAGTTTTGAGGACTATTAAATATCCAAATAAATCCTGCTCCAATACACCCCTGTAAGTGATGTGCGTGATCTTGCATTGGGGTTTCCTCCGTTAATAGCGTAAAAGTTTTGAAAAACCCTCAGCCAAAACTCTTGTGCATTTGGCACATGAACGGAGACGTAAGCATTTATAAGAGCAAGATCATCAGCTTGAGTAAACCAACTCATATTTATCTTATAGAAAAGATTCCAACTTACATCACATTTCTTAGTTTTTTTACAGCATCATATTTCTTAGATATTATACATCATATATTTTCACATAAGTAACAAAGGGGCTTGTTCTCTAGGTTCCATAGGAATCTAATATATAAAAATTGACTTGGCGAAAAATCTCTGCCTATCTTGAAACACTGGTTAATCTTCTTCAGGAACTTCAGTTTGTTGCTCTCTCACTATCTTTGAACCCTTATTGAATTTTTTCAACTGAAACAACTTCCATTCAATACGTTCTTTGTATGTTTGTCCTGGGTTTTTACCAGTTTTAATAAATTTCGAATTACCTTTCGGTTGCACTTTCATATTTGGTTTGCCTTTGCCTTTGGGTTGAACTTTCATATTTTCTTTGCCTTTTGCTTGAACCCTTATTTTCCTTCTCACCGGAACCTTCACCTCGTTAATTTCCAAAATTTGAATTCTCCTATGTTTTTTTGATTCCTCTATTTTTTTTGTATCCCTCACAATATTTCTCTTCAGCGGCCTCTCTTACAACTCCAGACCAATTAAGAACTTTGGATGTTTCTTCGATTTTAAAAATAGAGTGAAAAAAACCAGAAGAGAGTAGAAAAGAGCAGAAGAGAGTAGAAAAGAGTTATTGCAATTTTTGGTTCAAGTTACCGCATTTTATAGCAGCAAGTAATTCAAAAATATTATCGATGGAATTTCCATCGACGATGGTTTTTCCATCTGTCGACAGAATTATCATCGTCCACCACTGTCCCATTTTGGGTTTACTAGTCCACCTAGGATTGCAAAAGGGCACATTTTCTAGGTTCCATTGGAACCAGCCTTAGACTTAGTCTTATGGTGCTAGTTTGGATGTCTAGAGACAAAACGTGGTCTATTCCCTCAATGCTACTCCTCGTTCCAGATATATCTAGTGCAGTAAGTAGTAGCAAGATTTATACGCTGAATGGTTTAGCAATCAAAAAGCAAGAAAACGTTGAATGGTTCAGCGTTTTTCTTCTGCGATGTATTATTCAGCGCTCACTAAATATTTCAGTTTGACCTTTTTTTTTTCATACACCCGGTCTACACCTTCTGCAATAAAATGTTTATGTAACCATGTTTCCTCACACTCACGTTACACCACCAATCTACGGACACCGTTTATGCAAAAATGAACAAATTTCATACAAAAAAATCAAAAACAAAGATAAGTTGTTAATTTTTTTTTAAATAAAATAAAATTAACAATGGATGAGCTTCTCTTCGATCAAACTATGTTCTACAAACAAAGATAAGTTGCACCATATTTTTTTTTAAAAAAAAATTCATTAACAAATAACTCTAAGGAATTACATTGAAATTAAAATCCGCTCATTCGAGTAATGTGTTCGTTACATTTTTTTGGAGAAAATTACGAATGATTATTCCTCAAAGGAATTACATTGAAATTAAAATTCTACTTCTAAGTAAAACATAAAAATGAACTTCTAGATAACTTCAATTATTACTCATAACTCAAGCTCTATACTGGGTTACGAGAAAATCCATGTGGAGATGGTAATGTGCTTTGTACTCGAATTCCTTTCCTTTACGTTCTTTACATAGCTTCAAAGTCCTAGATAGAACTTCATCCTCCATAGTCTTATCTTCCCCAAGTTGATCTCGGACCAATCTCACCAAGTGCATAAATTCATGGAGCTTTTAGTGTATGATCCACCATCGCGCCGACAACCCATTTACATCTACCACAAATTGGCGAGATTCTTTGTCGAAGTCTTCTTTGACATAACTCCACAATAGTAAAAAATTGACCCCAACACTACTTCGTTTTATTTTATCCGGTTTTGGATAGTACCACATCACGTTTCTACAAATACATAGATCTTCATCCTACGTAAATGGAGCAAAACTCGGTTTCTGTGATCGAGGAGGAGATAATAGTTTTTGAGATGGGGAGCACTCATAATAATATTCATGAGCTATTTTCTCATTGAAGTGCCGATAACGTCTACGAGGAGGAGATAATGGTTTTTGAGATAGAGAGCACTCATAATAGTATTCATGATATATTTTCTCAATGAACTGTCGATAACGTCTACGAGGAGGAGATAATGGTGTTGAGATGGTTTCCTTTGGTTTTTGCAACAAAGATAGTATTTGTTATGTTGATCGAGTTGGCCTTGTTGTGCTAGACGATGAACTTGACGTTGTGGATTGATTGGGATGAAGGTTTGAAAAGAAGAGTTATCTGTAAACATGAATATTTGGGGAAAAAAAAATCTTTTTATAGAGATGAATCCCCAATGGCTAGTTAACGACTAGATATTTTGAATTTTGAATTTTGGTGATTCGAAAAAGCTAACCGTTATGAGGTGTATAGGGAGTGTAAGATCAAGCTTATATTTATTATTTTTTTAATGCAAAACAACACATGTTTTTGGAAACTTGAAATGAATACTTAACACAATCTATAATGCAAAACAACACTCCAAGTCTACAACCATGTCACCCACATAAAAAGAAATACTCCTTAAGTATACAATCAAATGTTCTAAACCCTACAAGTAATATTGAGTATCTTGAACCACGTCAGGAACCCTTGCTCCATAACAAATTGACAAAATCATTGCCAAATTCTTGATGGTGTTCTTCATTGTGTGGTTATGTTGTGCATTGTACGATGTAGATGCTCCATCATGACCCATCGTTGGACAGTAAATTCCTTGAGTTGGCTCCCATGAAGACCATTGCTCCGCTTGCGAAAATGTACCACCCAATAATAAATCTTCTGCAAAGTTTTGTTGTTGGGAATGAACAGAACGTTGTGAAGCAGTAGATCTTCCGAAATCTGAGCATAAAGTTACTCTCCTCACTGTCTCATTCCATATGACTTCACGAGCTCCAACTCCCCATGACCATTTTCGTGACATACAAGAAAAGCACTTCTCCTGTAATGCAAAAATAAGGACATTTAGTTGGACATTCAAGAAAATTTAAAGTGGATAAACGTCGGGTTCTATAGCTTCCTCGGACACTGATGCATTGGAAGTTTCATCGTTGTTCTACGCCGGCTTCATTGGCCATTGGTAAAGTGAAGTCTATCTCTGGCAGCTGTCGCATGTGATGACGTGTGTCATATGTGTAGCTCTGTGACATCAGGTCCTCCGGCACATGATCGGAAAGCACATTGGGAGGAAGAAATGAGCTACCCAGTGCTATCTGATCGACGTTCTGTGAATGGAATGGCTCAGTGATATAAGCTCCAACACTTTGGCTCCTCCACCACCGGGTAAATACTTCCGGTGTGACTGCATAATAGCGTTCGTGTCCTAGAAATACAATCTCCCTGGCTTCAACTGCTTGTAGTTGTGGAGTATTTGCTGGGATTACAGTCTCACCTATTAGCTACCTCTGGAATCTCTCAGCCAAGTAGCAACTAGTTCTAGTGTTCGGGTTTTCTAATTTGGAAAATAAAACTCTCCTCTCGGATAACTTTAATGATGTTTCATAACCCTCTCCAACAGCATAATCACTTTTGTTAGGGCATTGTCCGGTCAAACCCACTAGCGTTGGTATGTCAAGCTAGTTGTCAGTTTTAGGTGTCAAAACTCAATTCTTGATTTAGCTTATGATAGGTGTGCAAAACACCTATTCAGGAGTACCTAATTGATACACTTTAGTCGACTTAAGCCTCATACATTGTTTATTTTAATCATTTTCTATTTTGCAGGTATTTTGAAATCATATTTAATAAAATGAAGCAAAAACGACTCAATTCACAACTTGGAGTCATATGAAGTTGGTGGTCTTGAACACGAGAAGAATACAAGCCCAAAAGTATCGAAAACATGAGTTGGAGGCCTCGGCAAAACTGAATTTAGGGCACACAGGATATAAAAGGGCCGGTCGGTTATTTCCAACCTCCTTCAGACGATAAGGGGCAACCAAAAGTAAGGCCCAATTTTGTAAACAGGGCCAAATGCCTATTCAGTCATCGTCAACAGGGAGCCGGGAATCTGTTGCTGCCGTTGCTGTTGAAGACGACAGACGAGGATGATTGATGATGTGCTAAAGGAGAGGAAGGAGTTCAAGTGAAGCTACATCTTGGGTACTCTTGGGTTTTGATTAGGAAGGTGATGGCGGGAAGCTGGAGGAATTATTGGGTTCTCTGGTTTACCCATGAGAGAAGAAGATAGAGATGACGACTGCCATTAAAGCCTGATGCTGCTGCTGTCGCCTGTTGCTGCTGCTCTCGCCATTAATGGTTTACTGTCGGTGATGCTGTTGCTGGAAGTGGGGAAGAAGAAGACGATGGGGGTGTGATTCACACGTGCAAAGTAAGATGGAAGCCGTCAGTCTCACGAAACTGACAGGCATACGACGAGTTGGGCTCATCTATGTTTTGGGCCTAAGTTATTTCTGGAGTTGGGTCTTGTTTGGCTGGGCTAAGGAGATTTTGGTTTGGATTAGGTCAGGTCTGGTTTCCTAAAACTAGGGTGGCTTTTTGTATAAATAAGGTGGACGTCAGGAGAAGTATTAGGCACAGACGCAGAGTTTTGGAGAAAGCTCCTGGCACAGTTCCCGAGGCGGTGGAAAACAAGGGTTTTGGCACGGATTTCGAGGTGGAACCTTGGGAGAAAGATTGGAGCTTTGCATAAGGGAGTTTTTATGATTTCTAGCACTTTAATTATGTTTTCTTTTGCTTTCAAGAACAACATGAGTAGCTAAATTTCTTTTATTGGTTGAGGATGTAGTCTTTATATTGCAAGACATGTTATTTGCTTAATTATGGAGTTAAACTTATTCATATTCATCATCGATTCTATTCTACTATGTGTTTGAGTGTATGATTGATGTATTACACTAAGATAGAACATCTTTTGATTCAAGTGACAACTGAGTTAGATTTTGTTATTATCTATTGCTAGAACTAGGTTTGGAGATACGAAATAGTTGAAGAACCTATTCATAAGTAGCACAATATGATTATTGAGGTGGTGATAGCTTCGAGAGTCATATGTAGGATATAACCTTTGTTGAATGAGCCATTCATGGTGGTTCATTGCATTGATTAGCCTATTTCACAAAACTTAGTGCTCTTAGAGAGTTGAACTCGATTACTCATGGTGTCGAGTTATTCTCTACGTAGTATTCACACATTCATCGTTATGGTGTGTGATGACATTAGGAAATTTCGGAATATTTTCGCGATGATGTATTCTAGGGCTTTTGATGATGATAGAACTAGTTGAAACTCCATATATTATTCATATGCATGTTAAGCAATTTAAGATGAACCCTTAACCAATATTCTCCACTCTTGATTACTTTCAATTATTCTTTGGGTCTTATTTACTTGCTTTTATTTTATTTTGCTTTTTAGTTTAAAACAACAAACATCCCCCCCTTTGGTTACTTTTAAGTTTTCAAATACAACTGATAACCAATCTCTCTCTGTGGATCGAATCTGTTCTTACCATTATACTATCTTATTTATTGTGAAGGTTAAGGACTTAAGTATATTTGTGCGAATTCGACACGCATCAGCTTACTAGAGTTTAGATTTCAGAATTGGGATATAGACAAAGTAGTAGAGACCTTGAAGACGAAGACTGTGAAGACAAAGAAGACATCAATTATTCTTCATCGACAAAAGGTTAGTAGGAGTTATGACTTTATGGAAATTCTTTTATTCTACTTTCTCTATTCTTTCGAAATATAGTCGACTACTTTAGTAGTGATAATAGCGATTGAGATCGTATTCTTGTGTAACGTGACCTTGTGTCATGACCAGTGTTTGCTCCCACAAATACTGTGAGTACAAGAATGAATGAGACAGATTCGGTGCCATGTGTCCATTACAATGGTTTGCTTGCAAACT
>JAJJMA010020228.1:6954-25153 GCA_023529015.1 Papaver nudicaule | reverse complement strand
TTCATGAACTCCAGGGGGAGTGCCTCCTGGTTGTTGTAGATCCACGGGCGTCCCAGTACCATGTCGCTTTCGACTACTCCCTTGACAATGTGGAACTCCGCTATGGTTGGGATCGTGGCGATTTCGACGGGGAGGTCGATCCATCCGTAAGTCCGTACCTCGGCTCCATCAGGGCCCTTGATGATGGTTGGGGCACGGACAGCTTGACTTCGTGGGATATTGGCGGCTCTGAGAGTCTTAACTGAGATGATGTTCACCGGGGATCCTGGGTCGATGAGCGTCTTCGAGAATTCAGCATCAGATACTCGAGTGGTTGTGAGGAGTCCCCAGCCTTGTATTCCGGCTTGTGGCTCCTGTTTGGGTATCGTCTGGTTGTGGACTTCCTTGAAAGGTAGGTGCTTCCCTGCTACTACTATGTTGAGCGTCGTGAACATATCTTTCCGCTGTGGTTTCGAGAGACAAAGGGTCTCACACAGCTGGTACATTATCTCTTCTACCCTCTTATTCACTGGTTGTTCTGGGAGTGTGAATGCTCGAACAGGCAGAGGGTTTTGATATACTCCTTCATTCCCCAGGTGCAGTTCTCCAGACTCCACCTTGGCTTGAAAAATTCGCTTAAGGGTGAAGCAGTCCCTGGTAGAGTGAGTAGTAACTTGGTGGTAACGACAATACCTGGGGCTTGCAACTTCTTCAGCTGTAGGAGGTCGTTGAGGTGTAGGAAGCGCGATTACTCCGTCCTGGATCCAAGTGTCTAGTAGCTCAAGTACCTCCTCCATGGGGAACGGGTAATCCGGTACTTCTGATCTGGCCTTCTGCCTCCGCATCTCCAGTTGTTGTGGTCCTCCTTGGTTCGTGTTCTTGTTTGGAGTTTCCGGAGTCGAATTAGCGCGTTTCGGGTGTGCTACCTCGGTGACGCCTCCTTTTCTCTTCCCTCCTTCGCTGACAGCGCCCATGGATGGCAAGTTGTTGTTGTACTGCTTGTTAACCAGCCTCCTGTCACCACGAATGGCACGAGTTTCTTCACTCCTGAGGGGTTTAGCTCTTTCCAGCAGAGCGGGTGCAGTGGTGGCAGATCTCTTTGCAGCTTCATGAAGTTCGGAGAAGGTCTGGAAGCGGAGGTTCTCCAAGAGGGCTCGATAAACAGGGATCATCCCGTTGATGCAAAG
This sequence comes from Papaver nudicaule, assembly GCA_023529015.1. Taxonomy (NCBI): domain Eukaryota; kingdom Viridiplantae; phylum Streptophyta; class Magnoliopsida; order Ranunculales; family Papaveraceae; genus Papaver; species Papaver nudicaule. The sequence continues at coordinate 23,987 of JAJJMA010020228.1, read as the reverse complement.
CTCCACTAACTGCTGTTCCGTGACGTTCGGATCGTGGCAATCAAGGGCTTGAATTCGGAATCTTTTGACGTAGTCGTTCGGGTGTTCGCTAGGCCTTTGGAACATCCTTCCGAGGTCGGACAGCGTTATCTGCTCGGACACGAAGAAGTACTTGCGGTTGAATGCGCTCACCATCTCGCCCCAGGTCCCAATGCTGTTCGGAGCAAGATTGTTATACCAGGTGTAAGCTCTTCCAGTGAGAGACTTTGAGAATTCTTTGAGCCTCAAAACATGGTTGTACTCGTGTTCCCCCAGGGACTCCAGAAATCGCGAGATGTGTTCACGTGCATTCCCCGTTCCATCATACAAGGAGAACATGGGTGACATGTACCCTTTGGGGAGAGCGATCCTCTGGACTTCGTGTGGGTACGGTGGTTGATGCTGGTGGATGGGTGACGCCATATCCCTTTCTCGGCTTCGTAGCAGCCTTTCCAAGTCGTCCGCCGTGACATAACGGGACGGTTGTCCTCCTCTTTGCCGAGATTCTTCTGGGAGGGAAGGCGCTTCGTCGTCTCGGATGTGGATAACAGTCGAGTGGGTACCTGCGGTGGCGGCTTCACGGGTCTCCTTGATTGGTGAACTTGACAGCTTCGAGGTCAGGAACTTGAGACAATCCAGAATTCCTACCTGAGTATCGAACATCTTAACTTGGCTTTCTGCGAGGTCATCCTGTCGTTTGGCTAACTCCTCCATGGTTAATGCTCCCGATACTCCTTTTCCTTTGTCGGCAGCAGTGTTGATTTTAGTTGTGGAAGGAGGGTTCTTGCTGGAGGTGTGGCTCGGAGCGCTAGGAGTAACGGGGGTGATAGGGATAGCTGGGATGACGGGTGTTGAAGAGGGATTACCTAGGGTAAAAGGGGCGTTAGGCGTATTGCTGGATGCAGGTGGGTTGGTAGGTGTCTTGTTGGGGGCTGCAACACCATCTGTTGAAGAGTTGGGGTTCTTGGTATCCGATCCCGACCTTAGTTCAACCATCTTTGAGCAAGCTTCTCTGGAACCGAGAGAATGATCTCCCACTGTGGTCGCCAACTGTTTTTACCTGCAAAAACAAGTGTACCGTCTCTGGGTACTTTCGTAGTGCTCGGAGATCAAAGTCGAACAAGGCAAGCCTAAACCACGGATGGTCGTTCCCACCTTGCTTCGGTCACAGAGAGGATAGAGGTTGGTCTAGGGAGGGAAACAGCGAAGAAACTTGAGATCAGGTTAAAGATGAGTTTTTGGGTGTAAGAGTTCAAGATCTCCGTCGTGAAGTCGACTGGATATCTCCAAGGGCTAGAACGAGTTTAGATTCTCAGGTGTTTTCTCTGAGGCTCCGTGTATTTTCTGGATGTTCTCGGTGTTCTGGTTGTTCTCAACGTTCTGCCTTGGAAGATAGAGGAAGCCTCTATTTATAGTTTGAACTCACCCTGATCTCTCGACAGAGAAGGTGGACGTCGTGGAAGAGTGGAGGAGTGGAGGACATGCGTTGGTTTCCGTAACTGCCTGAGTTGTGTGGAACATGCCCACTCGTGCCATCTTCTCGTAACTGCCCACTATCTCCATCAGTTCCTTTCAACTACCGTAGACCGCCAGACCAATACCCCTAAAGTTATCCCCCCGTGTGATGTTTTGATGTCTCGAGTGAGTGATACGCGGATATTGCATAGTTGAGTTGAGTAGAGTCGTATGACTAAAATCAACACAAACCCACTTCATACATCAGACTTTTAACTCCAAAACCGAACTTAGAAAAAGATGGTAATCAATAAAAAACCAAAATTGATTACTCACCATGACAACTGCGAAAACCTCTTCAGCTTTTGAAAATGGGTTGGAGTGAAGAATTTGAAAATGAGTTTTGATTGAAAAAGAGTTGTTCTTGAAATGGTTGATGTTGTTGTTGTTGTTGTTGTAGATGTGGCGGTGGTGGTGGTGGGAGTTCTTTATACATGAAATCCAAATAAAGAACGGATCTGAGATTGTTGATGGTGGTGGTGGCGAAGAGGAAGAAGAAGTAACAGTACGAGGAAGTGGTTGTGGTGGTGGTGATGATAGTCGAGAAGAGGAAGAAGAAGAAAAAGAACAATCGGTAAACAAAAAGTCTATTGGATTTGGACATAAAATCCATTTTATTTGGTTGGAGCATAACATGTATGGGGCTAAGTTATTGTCAACGAGACCAAATCCAACCACGATAATTAAAGCGGAAGTTTCTTCGAGCATTATTCAAACAACAAATTTGGGCACGTAGAGATACTCCAAATTCATCGCAGATAATAAAAAATATTTTCGAATCAAATTTAGACGCTATACAGAATTCATAAGATCATCTTAATTATCCCTTAGGTGTAAGCCATGTGATTTACGGCTTCCTGGGTTCTTGAATGTGATTACTGATTAGGATGACAAACTTAAAACAACTTCATAATTACACACTAGCTAGTTCGACGGAGAGAGAGTGATTTATCAAACACCGAAGAGTTGTTGTCACAACAACAGTTAGGGTCCGTTTGGCACGGTGTAATTGGAAGGTGCAGTGCAGTCAAAAGGTGTAGTCAAGGGCTGCATTGAACTTTTCAGTGTTTGGCATGCACTCAATTACACGACATAGCAATTACATGTCGTTCCTACTACCTCCAATGGGCAACATTTTTTTTTTTGAAGGGAAAGCCTGCATTTTATATATGTAGTAGAGTATTACAGTTATGGCTAAGATACAACAAAAAAGGATGAAGAACAACATCCACAGCAAAAGAAACCTTAGCGCCTATACTCCTAATTGCCAGTGTCAAGAGGAAAGTCCTAAAAAAGGAGTCGCAGAAACCCGTCCATGATTCAAGCCAAGTCACCAAAACACACCACCATTGTTGTGCTGCCATGCTCATAAAGATGATGGCAGCTGACCATTTAGAAAAATGGTCCGACGAAAAACCTTTAACATAGACCCAATGTTGCAGTCCATGTGCTCCCTTGACCTCTAAAGGGAAACCCAACAAATCGGTAACTTTATCTTCACTACCACCCATCTTGAAATCCAGAAGATGTTTCTGCCCTTCCAATTGTAGACTTAGGATAAACTCAACCATAAGTAGGACACAACAAACGATGCAGGACATAAGTACAAACATAACCATAAAATGAAAGAAACTAACATCACACACTAAGTGATAAACATAAGACATAACACCCTGACAAGAAACCATCCAGTACGTCTTCAAAATCTGCTGATCTAGTTCTCCCACCTTTAGCCTATATGTAAGGTTATGACCTGCAATCGTCTTGGTCACATGACATGGTATCGCAATGTAGCCCATTGAATTAGACCCAGATTTGGATTCATCCATAATGTCTTCATTCCTAATTCAAAGACATGGCTAAAGATCTGCCAAAAATAATGAAATTGAACCCCACATGTCGGTAAGACCAGCTGAGTGTGGTGAGAGACAGGTGCCAAAAAATAATAGATTCGCCCGACAACAATGGCAAGCAGGAAGCCTAGCTTATGGACAGTAAACAAGACCATGATTGAGGCCATGTAAAACTGGCCCAAGCACTTCAACCCATAAGGGTCATCCCATGGAATAAGACCCGTAAGAAGTAACGGAATGGAACCCCATTCACTGAATCCACGTCGTGCCGCAAAATTTAGGATCCCCAAGTGATGAAGAGCAACATAAACCCCTGTCATATTGAAGCTTCTAAGAATGTGCACCTCAAGTGCGGAAGAGATGAAATCTGTTGTTTGAAATATCCATATGGCTCTCACAAAGGCCCACTTTCTCCAAAAGATTGGAACCGCAGAACCTGTGGCCCAGTTCCTGTTAGCAAAGCCCGTAGATCTAGATTCAGGTCCGTCCAAAATGACATCATCTCCAATCCAATAAGGTGGCTTACATGCCGTCAAAAACTGAAATTGTGTTGATTGTGGGGTCCATAACCAAATAATGGGCAACATTGAATACTCACCTATTTAGGTGATTTCTTAAAATATTTTTTTTAATTTTTTTGATTATTATTATTTATAAAAAAAATACATTCATTAATTATTCTTTTTATTTTTATTATTAGTTACTTTTAATTTTTTTATTTATTATTAATAAATATTGGAAGTGTAGAAAATGCCTTTACCCATCAAGAACATTCTAGAGGTGAAGCCGTGTAAGAACGTTACCTCAGAAATGTAGAACATCAGTAGCGGAATCTCCCAGCGGATGAATTAGAAGATAAGGTAGGCGTCTGTCTTGAGAAAACCACAACAACGTATCCCGTAGAAAGAACGGGAAGGCGTACCAAGCAAAGTGGAGATAGGCACGTCACCGACAAAAGCTGAGAATGTGGTTGAGCATTTAATAAAGATCAGAACGGTAGTGTTGTCAGAGTTGACTCATTGACTCATTGGGAAGTGAGTCATCGTTCTTATCCAATTCGAGATTAGAGACGCTGAAGTATAAAACGAGGTCGGCGGTATCCAGGATTGGCGAGTGAGGACAAGTGTTGTCAGAGACATGTTTGTTTGTATTAGCTATAACCCAATATGTATAGCGCCTATATAATGCCATGTATCTCCACCGAGAAAGGGGTTGGAAAAGTGAACTATAGGGCTGATCTATAGAGAGATAAAGAAATCCATTCTTACTCTCCATAGCTCAGAGACTAGTAAAAAACTTGATATTTGTAGAGTGATTATCGTTGAAGGTGAGGATTAACACAAAACATGAGTTAATAAGATATACTTGAGAGTATTTGCTTTGTTTGTTGATAACTCTTCTTATATGATTCATTTTACTTAATACGTCATTAGCACCTGCTGTATATACCTCTGAACTCTCTTATATTCATTTTATTCCTAAGTATTTGTGTTATGGTGCATCTCATATTAGTTAGAAAGGGTGTATTGGTAAAATCTACTCCATGGGGTAGATAAGGTCTGAACCTGTTTTTTCTAAAAAAAATCTTCATAGATTATCAAAACTTGCATCTTTTATTACTTTTATTTATCAAAGTTTCCCCTTCAAGACATGTTCTAATCATCTTAAAGCTTATTCCTCACGCTTAGCATAGTGCAGCTGCCATAATTTCTATAAGAAATGTTCTATAAGTGATTAGGTTAGCACAATTTTGTTCAAATATTCTCGCAGAAAGAGTTTGGAGAGTATTTCAAAGTCGAGAATGGTTTATTAGAGAAACTTTCCCTTTTAGGTATATTTTTGTTCTCCGGCAGAGCGCCTCCAGCTTGTTCTTCGGCTGATTAGAGGGCATTCTGGCGATGTTCAAGTCAATTATTAGCTTTGATTAAGGAAGGATTGCAGTTATGTTTTGAAAAATTATTAGCGTCATCAGCATAGTTATTAAGAACAACCATAAATTCTTTTTCGCCGTACAGATTTTAATCCAATTTTTTTTTTTAAAGTTTCTGCAAACTTGGATGTTTTTAGCTTCCTTAGGGTTTTCAAAAGATAGGTCTCTCACCAACTGCCGACAGGATTAAGTCACCTTCTGTCAATAGTACACCTCTGTCTGTATTTTTTGTCTGTTTCTTAGCTGCATTCTGCAAAATTTGTTCAACCACCTCCACTAACAAGTTTGGCATTTGCTAACAGTACAAATAGCTTAATACTTTCAGGAAGTGCTTTGTTGTTTTCTACACAGGGGTACCAAATGGCGTCCAGACGAAAAGGACGTACGGCGTCAACAAGCAAGTCTCCTAACTTTCCCATTTCAGCTCAGCCGTTGGTCTTTCCCAATAGACGTAACCTCAGGAGTACAACGGTACCACCATTGGATTTCACATATGACTTTTTCCTGAGCGGCACTTCAAGTCAGCAGCCAGCACCTCCACAGTCAGTGGCACAACATCAGCAGCCAGCGGCTGCACAACCAGCGGTAGAGCAGCAACAGTCAGCATCTTTACAGTCAGCAGTACTACAGCAACAATCAACAGCCCAGGATAACGTAATAGTAAAGGAAGTAACTCATTTAGACGGGATACCATAGGAAGAAGAAAAGACAGAGGCTATTATCCAAAGAAAGGGCAAAGCTGTGGATGACGGTACCACTAAATAAGCAGCAGTTGCCGGTGATACTTCTCATGCAGTAGAGGGATTATCAAGAGCAATAGGCGGCAGCCCCAACACCAATGGCTTGGTTTCAAAGGCAGGCGACAATGGTCAAAGGGTAAACGGTAACACCTCAAAGGATGTGGAAGGTAATAGTGCAATGGCGGCAATTGCTGGATCATCAAAGACAGCGCCGAAACAATTTCAGAAGGTAAAGCCGGCTCCACTAATACTATAAAAGAAATGTTGAAGAAATTTTTCGAACATAGTACTATAAATCAAGCCCAGATGCAGTTACAAATGCAAACTCAAATGGAACTTATTCTGCAAAGTCATCGGCAACTAGCAGAACAAAATAGAATGTTTATGGAAAATCGTAGTAGAAGTCGTTCAACATACACAACTCATAATACTGAAAGGAACAAATCGAAGAAGGCGGATGTTGCAGCATCTGTAGCAAAAAAGGAAGAGGGGAGTAAGAAAGTTGAAAAGCCTAAATTGAAGGAAGAAAGTTTCGCCGACTCGGATAAGGTGAGCGGAATGAATGAGTACGTGACAAGAGAGTTACGCCATATGAAAAAGCAGTTAGCAGAGGTAACAGAGGCACCAAAGGATGACAAATTAAAGAAGGCCATCTCTGAGGCAAAAAAGACACCATTTGTAGATCAGGTTACTTATGGGCATGTATCCAAGAGATTTTCTATTCCAACTTTCACATCAATCTTTGACGGATCGGGAGACTTATCTCAGCATTTGAAGTGTTATAGGAGAGACTTAACAGCATGGGCCGGCTCAGATCCAATCATGTGCATGTCGTTTCCGGGTTGACGAAGCGTTAGCATGGTTTGACGGTTTGAAGGCAAAATCAATTATGACTTATAAAGAACTGGAAGAAATATTCATAACGACTTATATCCAGAATAATAGAGTTCGTCCAGGAGTAGAAAAGATGTTTAATATCAAGAAAAGACCTTTGGAGACTTGCAGAAGCCATATCATGAGGTGGAGAAAACTATGTAGCGAGGTAGGAACGGCGGTTTCTGATAAAGAGAAGTTGCGGGCGTTTACTAGTTCAATGGAGACAAATGATCCAATGTTTCAGGCTTTATATTGGACTCCGCCCAAAGATATGAACGAAATGAGAGCCAAGCAAAATGAATGGTTGTCTTACGAAGAAATGCAAGAAGAAGAAGCCCGACAAAAGAAAGAAAAAGCAAGGCACATCAATTCAATAAACAATTTCTCGCCGGCTGAGCAGGAAGAAATGCGAAAGGAATGGATCAAAATGGAGCAGAAGAAGTTAGAAGCGTTGTTGGCGGGTCCCACTTCAACAACAATTGTTCCACAAAAACCTCAAAAGCAAGAACAACATCAGCAGAGTAACGGCCAGCAGTGGAATCAAGGCAAAAGGGATAATTATGATGGAAGAGACGGTCAAGACAATAGAGGAAGATTTGATAACAGAACAAGGTACGCCAATAATGATAGGAGAAACTATGGCGACAATCGAGGTGGATACGATAACCGGCGGTCATGCAATGGGGATAGAAGGTTCAACAATGATAATCGTAGGTTCGGCGACAGAAGACCAGGGTACCCAGATTTTCAAGATGCTACATTACCAAAGCTTTGTGTTACATACACTGATGCATGGGGGCAGATAGAAAGTTCGGCGTCAAGGAATGAGATCCGCTATCCTTTCAACAGAGGAAATCCTATGCATCTTATTTCAAACACTAGTCAATATTGTCAGTACCACCAATTTCAAGGTCACTCAACTGAGAATTGCACTGGAGTTCAGCGAGAAGTACATAGATTCATTCGTATGGGAAAATTCTAAGATTTCCTAGAGTTACCCCCTGCACCGCCAATGGCAGTTCAACCAATCCAGAGTTTACCAACTAAACCCGAGGTCTTTGAAGTAGAAGTAAAGAGGGATCTTAAAGAGTTAATTTTTTTTTCCATAGTGCATTCCACGATCAGTAGACACGTATTCCATAATAACGTTATGTCAACGATACATAAGTGGGATAGGAATGGTAAGGAAATTTTCAGTGTCGCCGTTAAGAAAAGTCCAATGTTGGAGTGGATGAAGAAGCCCGTTAGTTTTTCAGTGGTAGAAGTACCAGCGGAAGGAAGGGATCACTTGGACCCGCTTGTATTAACTATTCAAATGAGAGAATTTAAAGTTCCAAGGGTACTCATCGATCCAGGCAGTTCTGTGGACATCCTTTTTAATTCAGCTTATCAAGCTACGGACTCTAAAGAAAAGCCAGACGAGCCGCTCATCCCATCTACATACAGTATTTATGGATTTAATGGAATTGCCTCCAAACCCAAAGGGGAGGTTACGCTAAAAGTGGTAACTTGTGAAACCCTGATAATGGATACTACCTTTTGTATCGTGGATGTTGATTCGCCGTATGCAGCAATTCTTGGAAGGCAGTGGAACCAACAAAAGATGTTAACATTGGCGAAATAAACGCTCCAAAGATGGTAAAGATTGGTACCTTGTTAAGTGAGGAGGAATCGCGGCAATTAGAAGCTTTATTAAAGGAATATGTGGATGTCTTTGCTTGGGCAATGAATGAAATGCCAGGCATCGATCCAGAAGTTGCATGCCATAGGTTGGACATTGACCAAAAATCAGGCCATTTAAGCAGCGTATCAGAAAGTTGGCACCAGCGTATAAAGAGGCGGTTGAGGCAGAAATTGATAAAACGAGAGCTTCTGGCATCATTAGACCAGTTCAGTATCCGGAGTGGATAACTAATATGGTGGTGGTACCTAAGAAGAATAAAGGTGTAAGAATTTGTATCGACTTCAGCGACTTGAATAGGGCGTGTCCAAAGAATCGTTTTCCATCGCCAAGCATAGATCAGACTGTTGACGCTACTTCTGGGCACGAATTGTTATCATTTATGGACGGCTACTCTGGGTATAACCAGATACCGCTAGCAGAAGAAGACCATCGGCACACGACGTTCTTTTCTACTAAAAGATTATTTTGATATACAAGGATGCCTTTTGGGCTCAAGAATGCTGGGGCTACATATCAAAAGATGGCCCAGGATATGTTTGAAAAATGGATAGGAAAAACCATGGAAGTATACGTTGATGATATGTTGGTCAAGAGTAAAGAAAAGAAAAATCATGTACAAGACTTAAAAGAAATATTTGATTATATGCGGATAACTAAGTTGAAGATTAACCCTGCAAAGTATGTATTCGGCGTCACCTCTGGAATTTTTTGGGGGTATGTTGTTACAAAAAGCGGTGTAGAGGCAGATCAGGCAAAAATTAAAGCCGTTATGGAGATGCCCTCGCCAGTAACTCTGAAAGATGTTCAGCGCCTGAATGGCGTATTGGCGTCTCTTAATAGATTCATATCGCGCTTCTCTGATAAGTGCAAATTATTTTTCCAAATGCTAAAGAAAGGAGAAAAGTTTAACTGGATGGATGATCATGAAGCTGCTTTCCAAGCAATCAAAAAATATTTAGCTACTCTTCCAGCCATACAGCCACCGCATGGAGAAAAATTATGAGTTTACCTTGCAGCCACATCATCAGCAATTAGTGCAGTGTTAGAGCATAGCTCGGTTGAACCCGCTGATGTTGCTATCTCAAGTCAGTTGTCAAGTTTATGAGACAAAAACACAATCCTTGATAAGTTTACTCTACAACTCGGACTAGGATAGTTCTAGGTAATCGAGACGAAGAATGATGAAGACGAAGACTGAAGCTTACTACTTGATAAATCATAACGTCCTCGCTGAAGGAACACTTTCATGCTTGCAGGATCATCTCGTCCTGCCAATGAAAAAATCAATTTTGATTTTGGTGCCTCTGGGAAAAATCAATCTCAGAAGCAATGTTGCTCGTTCTGTGGGAAGGATAATCATATCCTAAGAAGATGCAGAAAGTTTCAACAAAAAAAAGGCTATTGTTGCTAAACTCGAGAATGACGTAAAGAAGATGAATCAAAAGCTAAGCGATTTGGCTAATGGTTTTCCTTTGTCATCAGGAAAAAGAGGTAAAGGTAAGAATCACTCTACAAAAACTGATCGTGAGCATTATGCTCACCCGTTCTCCACTTAAACATCATGTGGATGACGTCTCAAATCTGTGACTTGTGATTCTGAGACGTCAAATTAAATCAGTTCATCTGATTAGAAAGAACAAGTCGGTTTTTTTTTTTTTTTTGTTAGATCGCTTTTATGTCCAACAATATTTTCAGGAATAAAAATCAATATCTCATAAAATTGTTGAGCAATGCTCCAAGGAGAAGAATCCACGCTCAATTGGTTATGTGACCTTTTGTCCTGATGGTATATAAAAATAAATCCCAAAGAGGTTGTTATAGTTATTCCTTACACCAATGGTGAGACTCCTTATTGTAGTGAGTCCGATGCTATAATCGTATAAAAAGGTGTACATCACATCTTATCTGAGTCCAAAATGTAATGACTCGACGTGAATATCAACTTTCTCTTGACTTCTTTTGGAAATATCTCCCTGCCTCTGGCTCCTAAGGCAAGAGTCGAGAACAGGAACCATGGGAATCTCCATTTGACCCTGTCAGAGATTATGCTCTTGGAAATAATTTCCTAAACATATAAGTTGATATATAAACTTAATTATGTTGGAGACTAAAAAAGGTAATGAATATACAAAGCAATGTAGAGAAAGTCTATAAAAAACCTCCTCACGAACTTGTTTCCTAAGTTCGCACCGTTCACAAACACTATATATTTGTGTTCTAATAAAATTCTCTTCAATATTTTCATCATGGCTTCTATCACAGAAAGAGTTATTAGAAACAGAGACTACTATGCAGAAAAGCTTGATCAAGAATATCTACATCCAAAATCAGAAAGAGAGGTGTTCCTAATGCACACCGTGTGATCAACGTTTACACTTCGCACGAATTTGTTCGCAAGCTTAAATTTGTGCTGCAGAAGATTGAAAACCTCTTGGAAAATCCTCAGAAGAATTGTAAAGAGGAATTAGTATTCTTCAAGTCTCTTTTCAAAGATTGGACAGGTATCTCAGAGTCAGATTATGAGGACTGCAAAACCATCATCAAGGAACTCTTTGAGTATCCAAACGAATTTCGTATTCGTACGGCATAGGTAATTCCTTATTAAAAAGATTTTGTCTTTTACTTAGGGTTTGGGTAATCACTATGCTAGAAGTAGTCATCTAAATTAAGCATGATTTGCTTGTTCTACTTCCATCAATTAATCGAGGTTATTAAATTAAAATCTTAATTGATGATTGCAATGCTTGATCTTAATTGATTATCTTTATGAATGTATTGCAAAACCGTGAACTTGTTTTTTTAGCCATACTACCCGTTCGGGTAAAGCAGTTCATGATAGATTATCAAAATCCATGCTTCTGACTCTTATGGCTAAGAGGAGACGATTTTTTGATAATAAGGTACCTCATAGACTACAATGTTGAACTCCGCTGGATTAAATGTTGTACCTTTAATTCTTAGTCTTACAACCACTAGGAAGGGGTAACCTAATGTTTTCTCTAAAGGCGATGGTTGACCGAAACTCTCTGAGAAAGTAGGAAGATTAAACCTTGAATTCCTATTTGACCGTAACTGGCTAGGAAAGAAAACATATCTACAATTTCACTTGTGAAAATTGTACCCAAGATATTATCCTAAAACCTTGCTTGGGAAGGTAGTCGCGTTGTTCCTTATGGAATGACACATAATGGGGGAGAGTTCTTTTGATCTTGTGCTTCATGGTAATATCTTTTTGGGGAGTGCGGCTGTGGAATCTACGAGAGAATTGCATCTCTTTATCTCTCGTTTCAGGTATGTTCACCTTTGTCTACATTGATTATTGCGATTTTGTGAGGATTCCTATATTTCTTTTCTTTGTCTATTTTATGACAAAAAGGGGGAGAAATCTTGTAGTAAGGGGGAGTAAAATCTTTCTATCTACTACGACAATTGTCTACGGCATTGTCATAGGGTGGGTAAAATCGATGTGCTTGTTAGCATAACAAAAATTAGTGTATTGAGTAAGGGGGAGAACATATCAAATTGTGTAGTATCTTGAAGCATCGATGCAATATGCTTACCAAGTTTTACAAACTACTCAATTGCGTAACAAAATCTTGTTGGACTATGTCCTTCTAGAAACCAAGAAGTGTGGTGACTTTGAGTTTGTTATCTCTACCTTGAATCTTCGCTTGCAGGAACACTCTTATCTGAAGACGTTGAAGATTACAAGAAGATCAAGTACATTATGGTTAGGGCTAAAAGATTTTACTTTTTGAATCCAAATGTAAGATTGGTTTTTGTCACTAAAATTGATAAAAAGGGAGATTGTTAGAGCATAGCTCGGTTGAACCCACTGATGTTGCTATCTCAAGTCAGTTGTCAAGTTTATGAGACAAAAACACAATCCTTGATAAGTTTACTCTACAACTCGGACTAGGATAGTTCTAGGTAATCGAGACGAAGACTGATGAAGACGAAGACCGAAGCTTACTACTTGATAAATCATAACGTCCTCGCTGAAGGTTAGAAAGGTATTTCCTTTAAGTATCGTTTTTACCATTTCTATCATACCAATAGTCTATGATGTTGTTTATATGATCCGAAGGTATTCTAGGATTTTCGCCTTTGCATTTGTCACACTTGTGATAATTTGTATAGGTAGAGTATGTTGAGTTGTCTCTTGAAATAACCCCAACGGTGAACGCGTTCATGAACGCGTACATATGTTGCCTATGGGATTTCAGATAACGAGCTAAGTCTGTATGAACGCGTACATACAAGTTCAAGAGTTCTCTTGAATTCTCCTGAACTCTAAGGACTGCTCTATGAACGCGTTCATATAAGCCATGCGAAAGCTTCCAACTTCTATATCTTGAAGTTTTCGGTCTAGACATGATTAGTTCTCGGACTTGTCGTGACTTGGCCCATGGAATTCAACAGCTTAATGCAAGCGATGTTCAAACTAAGTATTTGGACCAGAAGTCGCAAAGCGATGTCCAAACAAGCATTGGACCAGAAGTCGCGAACCTTCAAACAAGGTTGAGTCTTCTTTAACTTTTGGCTTAGTCCAAAGTTGTTAGAAGATTGAGAATGGGTATTAAAGCTATGGACTTTCCTAGTTCCGGAACTTGCTTGAGCCCTACTCAAGGTTGCTTAAACATTAAGCAAAGCCTCCCTGGGTGATCACTATAAATAAACGACCTTCTGCAAGATACAATTTCAATCCTCTACACATCTGTGTATCCTTGCATAAAGGTTGGTCGTCATCTCGAAGTCCTTTTAGGACTACGACTATTGAAAGACTTCACTTGAGGATCGTGAAGCACATGTCGGAAGTAAAATTCCATCCTGTATCTTGGGTCGATTGAATTCTTTCAATCTTATCACGACCAAGATTTGCTAGAAACTTCGTAAGGTAGATCTTGTATCGTAAACCCTAGAAGTTCTCAAACGCAAATACACGAACTAGGTTTCATACTAAGTTCGTCACGTGTTTGGAGGTAAATTTGTTTAGGCTATATCAATAAGCCTTATTCAACATATCGATTTCAATCGTATTCTTGTTTGATTACTTGGATACTTTTAGGCGTCCTGTTAGAGGCAGGGTAGCGCTAGTCTTCACGAAGGGAAGTGGAGCAACTCCTAGGCCTGTAAAGGACGTCAGCTAGGGGAATCATGTACGTAGGCTACTGCGGGAGCCAAGAGACGTAGGAGCACATTGGTAGCTGAATTTCTTATAGGGTGGATTCAGTCTCGATACAATCCAGTCCGAAGTCTGAGAGTAGGCTAGCGTCTGTATACCGTTCATACTAAGGGTGTTCACATCTGGACGAGGTCCCGGGGTTTTTCTGCTAGGTTTGCAGTTTCCTCGTTAACAAAATTCTGGTGTCTTGCATTACTTTTCCCTTCCGCATTATATTGTCTCTGATCTATATAATAGAAGTAATTGCAAGTTTGTTGATTCATAACCTTTGAGTGAATCCATATCTATTGAGATCTACAAGAACTACGTTCTTGTTAGGGTTCGGTTCTCTGAACTATACTCAGGTTGTGGTTTGAGTATTGATTTGTGAAATCATTTAAACAACCATAATCAACTAGGTTCACGAAAACAAATAGTTGGTGGTGTATCTCGGTATCCCAGCTTTTTCATGTAGTACTCGTGCGGACAAAAGGGGGAGAGATGCCCATTTATTACATTAGTCGAACTCTAAAACCCGCTGAGAAAAATTATACTAAGATAGAGCAGCTAATTTTGGCTTTGGTCTTTGCCGCCAGCAGACTCCGCCCTTACTTCCACGCTCATCTTATTATTGTGTTAACTAAGACTCCTATCGAGACCATTCTGCATAACTCACAAAGAGCAGGGCGTATTGCAGAATGGAATGCTCTGATAGATCAGTTTGGCGTCAAGTATGAGATTAGAACGGCGCATCGATCGCAAGTTATCGCCGACTTTTTGGCAGACTTCCCAATTGAAGAAGAAGAGGAGGAGATTTACGACATTCCATTCATGGAAGAGGATCCACACGAGGGAGTACCAGAGCTGTTAAAAAGAGACCCAAATCAATGGGAGGTATATGTAGACGGATCAGCTAACAGAGAGGGCAAAGGAATTGATATAGTTTTTATTTCGCCAAAAGGATCAAGAATAGTTCACTCACTAAGGTTGGAGTTCCCAGCTACTAACAATAAAGCAAAGTATGAGGCGGTAATCCATGCTATGCGACTTATTATAGAGATGGACATCAGCAACATCCGCTAAACTAGTGATTCTCAGCTGGTGATTCGGCAAATCTGGGGAGATATGAAGCACATGACAGTTCCCTGCAAAAATACCTAAGGCTAGCCAGAGAATACACACGAAAGATCAACGACATTGAGTTCAGACACATATGCAGAAAAGACAATAGGCACGCTGACGCTCTAACATTTATTTCATCCATGATGGCGGATCCATAGGTACCATCTATTGCAATTGAGCGAGTAAAGATGTCATCAGTAGAAGAAAGAGGAATCAAAGAAGTGTTAGCGGTTGGCACAGAAGAATCAGCAGAGACGGATTGGCGGACTCCTATCAGATATTACTTAGAACACCTTACCACACCTGGAAATAAAGTCCTAGCGCATAAAATTATAAGCAGATCGGCGAACTATGAGTTAAGAGATGGGATACTATATCGTAGATCATTCTCTGGACCACTGTTGAGGTGTGTATCAAGGGAAGAAGGAAAGAAGCTGTTAAAGGAAATTCATGAGGGGGATTGCGGAAATCACAGCGGTCAGCGGGCATTGGCTTTAAAAGTAAGAATGCAAGGCTACTATTGGCCTTGGATGAACGGCGATGCTGCAGAATATGCTCGGCGGTGTAAGCAATGTCAGCTTTATGCAAGAAGAATAAAAGCACCAGCAGTGTCATTAAACTCAGTCTTAAGCCCTTGGCCCTTTGCCAAGTGGGGGATTGACATTATAGGGCCACTGACCCCAGGTTAAGGACAACGGAAATACATTATCGTAGCCACCGAATACTTCACCAAATGGTGTGAAGCCAAGGCACTTAGGCAAAGAACAGGAAATGAGGTATTCGTTTTCATCTGGGAGAATATATTTTGTAGGTTCGGCGTCCCAGCAGAAATTTGTACTGATAACGGAAAGGAATTAGTTGGCGAAAACATTGAGAACCTACTAGCTACATACGGCGTAAAGCTGGGGAAGTCGACTCCAATATATCCGCAAAGTAATGGATAGGTAGAGGCGACAAATAAGACTATTGGAATGGGGTTGAAAAAGAGAGTAAAAGGACATAAGAAAGCTTAGTGTGAGCACCTGCACAATGTCTTGTGGTCTTACAGGACAACAGTTAGAGAAGCAACTGGAGCGTCTCCCTTCTTACTCACTTTTGGTGCAGAAGTGGTACTTCCATCAGAAGTTATACTGCCAACAACAAAACACGAATCTTGGGAAAAGAATCTGAATACATATTTAATCTTGGCAAAATTAGATGACTTGGAAGAACATCGGATGATTGCCTTAACGCACATGGAGAATTACCATCGCCGTCTAGCCAGGGAATACAACAAGCGTATTATCCTAAGAGAGTATCAACCTGGCGACCTCGTATTACGTGAGATTTCGCCGTATCAGCAGAAGAGAGGTTGCGAGAAGTTGGAGCCAACATGGGAAGATCCTTACATTGTAAAGCGTGCATCTGGAAGTGGAGCCTATGTGTTGATAGACGAGCATGACAAAGAACTTGAGCACCCTTGGAATGCCAAGTTTATTAAAAGATTATATCCTTGAAGTTGCATGTAAAATCCCTAGTCTTGGGCGGGCATAATACCCAAGACATCTTATTAGCCTTTGTAATCGGCGGTAAATAAGATCCGGGGACGTACGTTTGCTAACATGCGCCGAACCCCGTTAACAAATCACCGTGTCTTTAAATTTTTAACGTATGGCGACTTACACTCAAGGCTTACATACCCATCTACAGAGGTAAAATTGCCATATATTTTCAAGGCTTACATAGCCATCTACAGAGGCAAAATTTCCATATATTTTCAAGGCTTACATAGCCATCTACAGAGGAAAAATTGCCATATATTTTCAAGGCTTACATAGCCATCTTCAGAGGAAAAATTGCCATATATTTTAAAGGCTTACATAGCCGTCTGCTGAGGCAAAATTGCCATAAATCCTCAAAGGCCAAAAGGCCATACGATAAGGCAGAATTGCCAGAAATATATTTAAAAGCTAAATTTTATACGTTGTGGCAACTTTGTTTAAGATTTTAAAGGCTAAAAGCCCATTCACTAAGTTAGAACGGCTAACCGTCGTTAAAGTCGTTAACAGCTGCTAAGGCAGATTGTGTGAATTATTGTAAGTCATGATTTACTCGCTGGGTATAACAAACAAATTGGGATCCTAATGATAAA
>JAJJMA010020209.1:0-13978 GCA_023529015.1 Papaver nudicaule | reverse complement strand
ATTATTTGCTATTTTAGAGTTTCTGATGAGTCCTTAAGATCGTTGTTTCATTCATTGGATACGTGCGGGGACGAGGATCCAAAGTAACACTTAGTCGATGTTCATTATTAGTCATTAAGATTTGTGTATGTTTGATATGGGATAATTAGTATCAACAGTTGCCAAAAGCTCGCATTCCATAAGCAAGTGTAATAACAACAGATGTTTCAAGATCCTCCTCCTCTGCCAACATTTTCGTACAAGACATCTTCCATCCTGGTGCACCCTCTTCTTTTCCAGTTTGTTGTGTCTTCTCAAAAGGATTAGGAATGCAATTAATGTCAATTTTAGATATTGGTTTGAATTCTCCAGTAAGAATTTTAGATGGTGCCGAGAAATGTCTAGGAGAACGTGGTTTCCTTAGTCTTGCAGTCGGAATCTTAAATGTAGGTTGTGCCAATGAAATTGCACACGCAACATCTTTCAATTGGTCAACATGTTTCATTTTTCTAAGCTTTTCCGGAGGTGGTGGAGCAGCAAACGAAGGAGATGGTTGAGAATCAAGTTGAGCAGCCAAACTTTTTGTAGCCGGATTTCCTCTTCTAGTATATGTTTTTAATGTTGGTTCCTGCTCCTTATCCATCATACCCTGTTGTTGCTGCTGCTGTGCATTAACTTCAATGGGACAATTCTTTGATCCCTCAACCTGGCCAACTCTCTTTGATTCTTTAGACGAATCTTTAGAAGAGCCTTGTTTTGTGTGGTAGGTGTTGTTCAGTACTTGTATTGTTAAGTGAATCAGGAACAATTGCCTTACCTTTAGGGATCTTCTTTTCTTTCTTATGAGTATATGTGACCGCAACTTTGAAAATTTCGTGCACCATTGCAACATGCATGTCAATAGCATCCTCCTCCTTTTTCAGAAATTCACAAACTGGAAGAATCCATGATGCTGCGAGAAAACTGGGGAGATTACCAAAATTCGTGTTTAGAAAACCCGGTTTTGACATGTCTTTTTTCTGGGCCTGGTTCATCCTTTCAAGATGATGTAGGATATGGGTATCCAGATCCATATCCATGTTGTTAGCCGTTGGATTTGAATTGGTTGTGCTCACTCGCTTCTCCGGTTGTGGCACCCCCTCCAGAATAATGTTGTCCTTAAGGATAAAATCAATTTGTTTCTCTCTTCTCTGTCTGAGCCTCCCTTCATACAAACCCTGCTGACCATTTTTTTTGTTTTCCCTTAGTTGGTACTTCAGTAGCTGGCTGAGATATTTCCTTAGGAAGTGTAGGACATTGGCCTTGAGCTCCATTTGAATCATGAAACATGTATTGAAAGAGTTGACCTTTGAGCCTGCTATCATGCACCTGCTTTTGGATATCCCTAGTTTGCTTGTTTGTTCTCAAGGTGGCATGCATAACAGAATCCATAGAAGACTTAGAAGCAGTGAACTGGAAATCTATTATATCATCTGGGTTCGCAGGAGCCAAAGAGAGTTGGAGAAAATCTCTATTATACCTCTTCATCTTGGAATATAAGCGATGAAATGGGAAGCTAGGGAAATTGAGTCGAAGAAGATTCACGTTTGTCGTGCATTCTCTTTCTAAATGGCCTAAGAAACCACAATTGAAACACACCATTGGCATGTTTTGGTAAACGAACTGTACCCAGTGTAAAATTCCCAATACTTCAAACTCAAATCCTGGAACTACGGGTTTACACAAATCCATCATAAGTTTAACCCTAATTGAGTTTTTCTCTTTTTTAACCTCAAGAGGGAAACCAGTTTCCGTTGTGACTATCATTGAATTTACCGTATCCTCAATATTAGGTGAGTCAGGCATATTGAGAATATTCATCCAGAAGATTGCATGCAAGAAACAACTTCTTGGGTTTTTAATGAAGTTTTGACAGTCTTCAAGAACAAGCATTGTGATGTTATGATGCCAAGTTTGTTGAGCAAGTATATGATCCTTATGAGACTTCTGACTGAATGTTACCTGGTAAATGCCCGATGAGTCCGTCGTCTAGATATTCTGGAATTTCATTGGTTCCCATAAAGTTGTTAGGATGTTGTGTAAGTCGTTAAGAGAAACGTTTCCAGCAATAAATTTGACTATCAAACAGTTCGCGAACTGGTCCTGCATGAGTCCTTTAAGCTTTTCAGATAGCTGAGATATTGAAAGTTGGTGATGTAGACGTTGTTGATCAGTGTTGGATTTGTACTTTCCAAACTCAACAGTTGACGGAATCTTCAAAAGGTTTGTTTTATTCTTGTTCTTAGGAATCCATCTATTTGGTTTAGAAAGTAAAGAATCCAAATCGGATTTCATGTGATGAGGAAAAGGATGGTTAGTAAAGGACGTAAATGAGGAATTTGGGTTCGATGTATCCGAGTTTTTAATCCTCATTCTTTCCCAGTAATGATTAAAAATTCTCTCGGGTTGAGGCATGTTCCAATGGAGCCATCAAAACACAAATCATGAGTGTTTTGGTTGGCTATGGAACTAGTATAGAGAGGTTTTGACATTGCAAAGTTGCAACGTGAGATGATAATAGTATCGTCGATGGAAAAAACCATCGACAGATGAAATTTCCCCCGGCGGTTGGATTTTCATCTATAAATTGATAATCTCTCCTACTTTTTGGGTTAACAAATCTTTTTTAATTAAAATCTGGTCCCACATATATATTTATCTAGTTTCTTTATTTATTATTTGGACCCACAAAATAACTTAAAATACTCAACTTATATCAAATTTGCTAGTTTTCCCACTGCCCCATTTTTGGTTTGCTAGGCCACGTGGGATTGCAAATCCTTTGATTTGCTTGGCTCCATAGGAACCAGCCTGAGTAAAAGAGAAAGTGAAAAAGCAACCAAAAGTAACGGGTTAATTGAACCAAACACGTTACCAACCATGCAGAAAGAGAGTGTAGGATGATGAGGTGGGAAATTGTGGTGCTGGATTGGGTGTTTGGGCTGACATGGTTGTAACAGTGCATTGGGGGTTTGAAACAAAACCGGGTTATCACGCCAAGGCTGCATGCAACCGTAAAAATCTTAGACAAATATTTTGAAATCTCCAAAAGCTCAAGCAGGGATCGATGGAAACAAGAAGGAAGGATGTTTTGGATTGAAAGTGCATAGGGAATCCAAGAACTCAGGGATAGAACCAAAACAAGACCGATGTGACAGAATTGAGTCTCCCAAGCAAATGCAGTTTAGAAAGTAAGAAAAGAAGATGAGATGGAGAAGAGAAGGCTGGAGAACCAGTAGTACGACGGAAACCAAAGCTAAAACGAAGAAAAACAGTTACATATTTGAGAAGAAAAACCGCATAGCAATGAAGAAGAAACTGAATTAGCAACATGCATATCTAGTTAGGTGATATACAGATCCTGGAAACGTTTGCAATCTTAAAATCCCATTACTGAGTTAGAGCTAATGTTACCTATTTGCAGAGCTCGACTCGGAGAGAAAGATGTCGGACATTCATATATTAGATGGAAAATTCTTTCTTCTTTACTTTCTTCGGTTTTAAATTTGGGTTAAGAGTTTTGGATTTTGTGGGGACATTTGGATCCCATAACTACCTCCAGTAGATGAGCTTAAATTATATGGATCCAAATAAATCCACATTGGGGCCAAATTTAGGAAGGTAAAACTAAAATCACTCACGCAAAACAATCGGGTCTTTCATTATTATTATTTTTGTTCATTTTAACCTAAAATAGGTAAAATATAAAAAAAAAAAAAAAAAAAAAACCACGACGACGGAGTATAGCATATTTGTCTTTTCGGCGATTTTTTTTTAGCAGCCACCATTGTGGAAGCTTATGCTCTAGTATCAAAACTTCACAGCGCTCATCAGAGAAGATAACAATAACAATAATGCATACATACAATGATGAGTATAGCAACTTTACAGCAGGTATTAAAGTCGGGAATATCACTCAATTTAGGTGTGTACCTAACAGCCAATGGTCTCATCCTATATCCTATCTTACTTTCTTTAGCTTTGTTTTCTTGCCCTCGTTCTCTTTGGAAATGAAATCTATAGAGATCTTTCAAAGTTGACACTTGAAACCATATCAAGTTTAATTTATGTCTTGTCAAGTACATCGATTCGATTAAATTACATCCTAATTGGTGTAGGGGTTTTGTACAAAGTCTTTGTTTTCCCTTTTTTTTGTGGGTCAAAGGATGTAAACATTGATCAATGATGACCCAAATCTTGTAACAACGGTCGGTCTTGATAATCAAACGATTCAAACCAAACAGAAATCGATTAGGTAATTCTAAATTGTTTTCTTGCAAAAACGTATTGGACTTGAACCATTGTTGGTTATATTTGGAGTCATACTTCTGACCTGCACATGTGACGTTCCCTGTGCATATATATATAATGAGGGCTAAAATTTATCATTGCTTATATATATATCAGATTTTGTTTTCTTGTTTCAGAATAAAAAAAAGTCGCGGAATTTTGTTTCGTATGCTTTCAGTTTTTGTTCTTAGAAGCTTGAGAAATTTTAGTTGGAGTTGGTATACATTTTTTTTTTCTTTGTGTTCAAGGATTTAAAATGATGGGATCATTTCTTACCAGAGGGCTCGTTATGGTCTTTGGATATGCATATCCAGCTTATGAATGCTACAAAATTGTTGAGAAGAACAGACCAGAGATTGAGCAACTCCGGTTTTGGTGCCAATACTGGATTTTGGTTGCAATGCTTGCTGTTTTTGAGAGGGTAGCAGACACTTTTGTTTCATGGGTGCCAATGTACAGTGAAGCCAAGTTGGCCTTCTACATATATCTGTGGTATCCTAAAACGCAGGGGGCAACGTATGTTTATAATTCTTTTTTCCGCCACTATGTTGCGCAGCATGAGACAGAAATTGATCGTAACCTACTGGAGATAAAGACTAGTGCTAGAGACATGGCAATTGTTTATTGCCAGAAGGCTTTGGCCTATGGTCAGACACGAGTTTTTGAGATTTTGCATTATGTTGCTTCACAGACAACTTCTAAGGAACAACAGAGTAGTACAGAGGCTCACAAACCTCCTCCTACTGTTAGGCCTCGGGAGCCAGCTCCCCCTACTGTACAACAGCCTCAGCAACCAACACTTGATTCCAGTACTAGTCCGACTGAACAGCAACATGAGCCAGCTCAAGAGACCGATGTTTCGTATCCAAAACCTCGAAAGGCGTCCTCAATAGCTGCAGCCGTCAATGCACAACCAACAGTCGATGCTCTGCTAGCTACTGAGTCTAATTCTAGTCAACTTTCAGATATCGAATCAGAAACAAGCAAGGACGAACCAGTCCCATCCGCATCAAGTTATTATGAAAATTCACACCAAACCCCGCAAGACATATACATGGATGAAGCCATTCCAGTTACAAATGCCAGGTTGAGGAATACCGGAAACCGTTAATAAAAGCTGTTCTTGCCTACACCAGTTTTCATTTTATGTTTAATTATTGTTAGCTGTTTATCAATTGGATGCCAAAAACAAGAAAAATGGATAAGATGCATATAACAAGTTGATGTTGGTGTAATGGTGTGTGTTGTACATTTTACTTCTTATATTTGTTCAAAATAAATAAATGAAATGCAACAGATTACTTAATGTATTTCTAATTCTCAAAATCTCTGTCTTTATGATTTAGGCTTTCAATAAACCATTTTAAGTTATTCTTTTATAAACATTGCCGCTCACATTTTGCCTTACAATTCCATCAGTCATTGCATACAAATGATCTTCTTGCTAAAGAGCGCCATTTTGATATGTTCATTTAGACCAAGTTTTTTTTGGCAAGTCTTCCATGTTTAAGATTGCAACTTGCAGCAAAGATCTCGCGTGCTGCTTAAGACTTAAAACTCTTAGCAAAGATTCTCTTTTGTAACGTAAGAAGAGGGCTTCATTGTTTACAGCATTTCCATGTGCTGTAAGCCACCAGTAACAATTCTAGTCGTTTCGTCTCCAGAGTCAATTTCTTCTTTTTACTTTTATATTTGGATTTTACAGAACCAAAGTTTGACCCTCGGTTTAAACTACCAGTTTTCAGTACTGAAACTTGGAGTTTATCATAAAATAAGCATACAGATTTTGGATTAGGATCGGAAGAATCTTCCTTCCTCACTAGTCAACTATCTTTGCTACTTGGAGCGCTAAGCTACGGCCATTTTTAATTGTATCATCACTAAACAAAACCCTCATCCCTCGCTAATAAAATAAAATTTATGCTTGTGGGTCCCACTCACGTGACACGTGCTATTAACTCTTTGGACCCCACCAAAGCAGCAGTGTTGGTAAGTTGTTATAAGCACCCCTCCCTCCCTCTTCATTGAAGCAAAGCAATTATAGGTCTTCTTCATTTAAACCTAGTATTTTTCGATGGTCCACTCCACTCCACCTTGTAGTTGTGGAGGTGGTGGTCCTTAGGCATTGACAATTACTACTGCTGCCAAACCAAGTGTATACTCCACCAGCTAGTCTTGTTTGTCCCCGCTACCAAGAGTTGCTTCTAAAATGTCACGTATTAATTGAGGGCTGAACTTTCCCTATCAGGTTGTGCTGTATCTCAAAGTACCATACTCTACACTAAAAAACATTGTTTTAAATGAGCGTTGATTAGGATGCAAAATACTGTACTTATTTTGAGCATTAAGGATACATACTTTCACATTAAGGGGTGCTTATGGTACAACAAAAATGTATTTGACTGTTTGTTGACTCCGTTGACGTCTGATTACAGCTTTATGAATCAGTTGCCATCCTCATTTGATATTATTGATGTTAACTAAAGAAAAGCTATGTTGATTTTGATTAAAAAAAAAGGAAGAAATTAAGTAATGATGACACTCAAACTAAAAAACCTCCACCTCCTAAACCCAGTAGTTCTCAACCTTTACCAGAAATTAAGTAACCTTTTAACAGTAAGAAAGTGCCCCTTAACAACAAAGTTCTTACTATGACCATTTTTTAAATTAACAAAATCTCTCCCTTTGCCATCCACCGCAATCATGCGACCCACGTCCAACGGTCAGTCTTCCCATATGCTTCTTTAAATATAAGGGGCATTTTCGTCATTACAGCCACCAAAATTACAGGACAAAAATGTCATTTCTTACCTAAACGAAGGGTAATATAAGTAAATAAAGTAACATTTCCTTTGAAGTGTGAACTGTTTATGATGTTTGTTGTTTGTTTGTTTGTTTGTTTTTGTTTCTTAATTTACTTTCTACATTCTAATAGAATTTTTTCTTTTTTTCTTAGAGAGTTGGCAATGTTATTACATCAAAGCAGTTAAGCTGTTTCAATCCCAAATCAAACACACCCTTAATCTTCTTCTTCTTCTTCTTCTTTGTATCATTTCAATTTCATTTTCTTGATTTTATTGTCACTACTACAATTGAATTTTGATCACTAAACTCAGCTCAATTCCAATTTTTCTACAATGCCTTTGGTAAGATTTGAAGTGAAGAATGAGTATGGATTAGGCTCAGAAGAGATGTATAGAAAAAGAGGAGGAAGTGATGAAGATCCTAAAAGTATACTTGAAGGTCTTACTGTTGCTGGTCTTGTTGGGATCTTAAGACAATTAGGTGATCTTGCTGAGTAAGTTTTTTTCTTCTTTCTTGTTGTTTTTTTTTTTCAATCTAGGAAGTTGCCATTCTGTATGAGCCTGTGAGAGAAGAGTAAAAAGATAGTTTTATCTTTACCCTTTTTGTGGTAGTAATGAATGTAAAAGGAGAGTGACTACTGCACTGAATTTTGCTTTTCAGAATTGACCTACCTTTTAATTCATTTTTCAATAATGTCTCTTCTACTGTATGTGGATTGATGAGAAGTACTTAAATGGTTTTGTGTAATCATTTCTTTTTAGTCATTTGATCATTCTTGTTAAGAGTGAAGAAAAAGATACCAAGTTATGCTGAGCTAGAGAAATTTTTATAAGTCAATGCATAAACCAAAACTAGCAACATCAACTATTTTAGGAGTATAATCCTATCATACAGTACAATATTACATTTTCTGAGATGAAAATTTCACAGTTAGTCCTTGAGATATCGGAAATACAGAGTGAACTGAGAGGCCCGTTTTGAGCTTTTAATATGCAGATTAGCTAAGAAAATCTCAACCCAAAAGAAAAAGAGTCTACTGGTATCAGATGAATAGTTTTAGGTGTACATTGATTGTTTGTGAACCCCGTACAACTCACATGTGCAAGTCTGTTGCAAAAATGTGAATCATGTAGATGTGAATTTATTATATCTGTCTACCGAAAGCATGTTAGAAAAGATGACTCCTAGCACATTAAGGTAAATGGATATTGCTTCAAGAAATGGTTGGCGAATGTAGTTTCTTAGTAACTGGTCTAGTAGGACGTTTTGTGGAGATTTAACAAGGAAAGTGTACGTTATATTACAGTAAGCAGTCATTGACTCGTTGTAACCTTTTTTTGAGAATTGAATTCTACATGCATGATTTGCTAAGTTTATACTGAATCATTTTAACATATGCAGGTTTGCATCAGAGATTTTCCATGATTTGCAAGAGGAAGTGATGGAAACAGCTGCTAGAAGTCATAAAATGATAGCTCGTGTAAATAAATTGGAAGAATCCATCCCACCAATTGAGAAGGCTATTCTCGCCCAAAAGAGCCACATTCATTTTGCTTACATAGATGGTACGTGTACACTCTGGGGACTGGGCTGTTGTCATTTCTTGATACTTCCAAATTCTTCGTGTCAATTAGTCAATGCCAATTTGTTTCATTCATTGTGATTTGAGCCAAACAAGTTCTTTGTCTACCAGTGTTTCCCATGTAGTTTTTCTTAAGCTAAGCCAGTACACTCTTTTTATTCTAAGTTTCTTAAAGGATATCAATAAAGTTAGGATTAACTGACTTCAAACCTTGTGGTGAACGAATTCGTCCTCGAGAGCCGTATGAGCATTTTTCTCATACACAGCCATAAAGCTAGAAAAGAACTTGACTGGCTCAAATCGTAATGATGTTAACTTGAGTGGGAATTTGTCTGCATAAATTATTGTATCCACACCTACATGTGATAAAGTTAGGTTCTCTTATAGAAAAGAACTTCTCTCGTTTCAGTCCTGTTGAAAATGACCTATAAGTTAGGTTCACTTAACATTGCAATCTTGATATTTAGTTACCAAGGATCCAGATTTTAGTATTGCCACATGTTTGACATGGGTAAAATTCAAATTGTCCCAGAAAGTCTTTGGTTAAATCATTTTTCAGAAAAGTGGGTTGAAACCTTTTCTTTTAAGCAATCCTCAAACCATGGATTTGTATTGGATATGAAGTGAAAAGTTAGCTATTGAATGCTGAAGCTATATATCAAAATCTCGACTTCGTTAAGTTGCCATGGAGCAACTTTACCTGTTATAATCTTGGCCAAGGTTTTACTATCTCCATGGTACCAAATTTTTCAATATTTGATAAAGAGCAGGTAATTTTCAGGTATTGAATGGCATCCCAAAATTCAAACTCGCAAAAATCAAATTGTCTATAGTTACTTGCCACGCTTCATCATGGATACCTATGAGGAATGCCGCGATCCACCTGATTTCCACGTGCTTGACAAGTATGATTTTCCTTCTATGGGTATTAATTTGCTTCCAATTTTCCTAGAGATACTAAAAGCTTCTATTGTGCTGCGTAGGTTTGATAAGGGTGGTCCTGGATCTTGTGTGAGGAGATATTCAGATCCATCATATTTTAAACGAGCACTTGCTAACTCTGAAATGCTGTCTGGTGTCAAGGGTCAGAGGGAGAAGAAGGCTCAGAAAAGCAGGGTATAGTTCTTGACTCTCTTTTTCTATGTTTATTTCTTTTTATAACACATCTTAAAAGCTGTGTTTTTTTCTAGACACATTTTTAGTGTAGTGAAGACTGTGAAGTACTCTGAGATTGTTACATAAAACTGTTTAGTGCCTTTGGAAGCTTGAGGTAATAACATCCTCAGAGTTCCATTGTTTATTATCAGTATTACTGGTCTCGGCATTTGTAAAGGTTGTGACAGTATAGCAATTTGCTTTTGGTATAGAAATTAATTATTTACACCTCTAGAGTTTTCGGGAGGAGTTGCATGGATCCCATGTAACTTGCTTTTTTTATATTCACGTCAAAGCATCCGTCCTTCAGATTTAAGTGTATATGCGCTAACATAACCTGAAATAACTTATGAAAGGAGTACAAAAAATGATAAGTTGAATTTTCTGATCATGCAACATAAAGCGTTTACGAAATAGGATCGGTTGAATAAATTATGTTCTTCTCTTATAAAGCTCAAGTAATGTCTTCCGCGTTTAATTGGTCTGAAAGTCTCTTTCATCATGCTGTTTTAATGGTTAGAAAAAAGGAGGGCGGCAGAGGAATGGAGGACTATCATACAGCGTCTCGGCATCTGGCAGGTACTCCATTTTGTTTGCTTATAGTCTTTACACGCACCCAAGGGAAAGATAAGATCGTAAAAAATGCGTACTATAGATCCTATACTGGATGTATGATATCTGACTAGTTCGAGTGCAACAAGTTTTCATGCAGAGAGGGTTAACAGTTATTTCTTTTCTGATGTAGCAGAATTCAGTCTGGATCTCCAACAAGTTATAGTGAAAGTTCTGTTGCTGAGACTAATTCTACAGTCAATATGAGATCAAAGTCTGAATTGGGTGATCGATCCAAATATTTTGATCCAAGAATAATGGAAGTGCGAGCTACATCTTTGGATTTGAGAACCAAGCTGGGGTACCATGAGTATGTATTTGACGGAAATTCATCCAATCAGCATGAAGATCAGGATGACAGTGAACTATCTAGCCCCAGGTCAAACCTGCAAACTGATGGTACTGGTTCTATCCTTGCCGAGGAACGAGAAAAATCTGAATATGATGGCCTTTCTAATAGGTCTTCACTAGCTCCTAGTGTCCGAAAGTCATCTTCTGTAACTTGGGATGAAAAGATAGAAATTATGAAGCCTATGCATCAAAAGTTGCACGGATTACGTAGAAATGTGGAGAAAGATTCAAATGCGCTGCCGTTGAGGTCTGACCTAACTAAGTTGGAGAAAAGATCTCCTACACGCAGTAACATTGGTGCGGTGCCTACCTTATCTGATTTTGTTAAAATATCAGGATCAGTTTTTTATGATAACGAGTCTGATGAGCTTGAAAGTGAGGCGGACAGCTATGTAGATGCACTTAACACTATGGAATCTGAAGTTGATACAGATGTTGATCGCCAAACCAAACAGGAAGTAGAACTGTCCTTTGCCAAGTTCAAAAATGAAGGAATAAAGGACTACAAAGAAGCTCCAACCTGCGAATCTAATGCTCGAATGTCGGAATCATCAGATGTTGAAACTGATACTGCATCCTATACTTCCTCGAATAAGCAAGTACCACGGAACCTTTCCAAATCCATTGATTCAGAGGATTTAAGCTATGTACAGCCACTCCAAGTCAACAACATCATTTCTGGCAATGATCCATCCTCTTCTGGCTCGAACATTCCAAATTCAGAAGGTCCATTAGTAGGGGAAAATGTTAACCAGTCCGGAGAGTATGACGAGACACAGGCACCTGCACCATCTGTTACATTTTGGACAAACGGAGGTCTGTTGGGGCTTCAGCCATCAAAACCTCCAGATTATCGCGAGACTAGCACTGAGATTAAGTGTAGGAGTGGTACTAAGAATGATATATATACTATTTCTAGTGAAACCTGTGTCTCCAAGTCTCAAGTTAAGGCGCGTGAACATGAAGAGAAGAACCACGACTGGGGCAGATGTTATGATGGTTCTGAGGATGATACCTCTGCCCCTTTCGAACCATTACGTAAGAAGCTTGAAGATGGTTTGTCGAAAAAGAACCCAGTGTCAGTAGCCAAGATTGAGAAATCTGGCGATTCACACTATAACAATGTGGTTCAGGGGAACGGGTTGTCAGAAACTAGTAGGCTGAAAGCTGGCCTTGTGAAGTTGCAGGATCATCACATTAGGCAAGAAGGTCGAAATAGAGTTGCATATCAAACCTCTCCCGAGAAAAACCTTAAGAAACTGATTGACAGCAGATCTCCGATGAACTCGGCTTGTTCTTCACCACCATTAGAACACATGAAGATCTCTGTTCACCCCATGAATGTATCAGAAACTTCTTTTCTGAAACTAAAATTTCCTGATGGGAAACATCTTCATGAAAGCAGTGAGGATACTATGTTTCCTACTTTCCAGTTACTTCCAGAGTTGTCTAATTCTCTGCAGGGTATTGGTGATGAGTCTGATGACGACACATTCTATAGATCATCTCCGGACATGTCTGAGGAACATATGAGCCAGTGCTCAGCTTCTAACTCTGACCAGTGGGATTCTGATGAAATACCTGGAGCTAGTAATCAGGACCCAAAGTTATATGATTCCTTACGTAGAGTTCCGTCGGATGAGTCCGTCTCTAGCCTTCTAGAACATGAGGGGAAAATAGCTAATGATGATGACACTGACACCTATCGAAAACCTGATAGAATTTCCGACAACTTGAGCGGAATTCAATCAATGCCAGATGGTCCTGTACTTAATTGTCAAAGTTTTGATGTTGCGAGCCAGTTAACAAGTAAGCATGAAAGGAAGGTAGACTCTTATCCAAAAGACGATCTAGATTTATTGTTGCAATATAGTAGCATACCAACTCCAATGCCACGTCCTGATGAACTTGCTCCACCACTACCTCCACTTCCTCCACTGGAATGGAGATTAGTGAAACTCCCTGCTCAAGAAAATGAAGAAGCTTTTATATCTAAAGCTGCTGGTGGTTTAAGAAATTTACAAGTTTCAGAAGCCACTCCTATCCAGCAACCCAAGCTAAATCAATCAGAAAAAACACCGGTTGTGATAACTGCAGCTCCACCATACAGCCAGGTATTCTTGAGGATTTCGTGCTCATCTGTCTTCTCTTTTCTTTTTCTTGTAATTGAAGTTGTTAACTTCATATAAACAACTGATAGTATTTAATCAACTCCACAGCATAAGCAGCATACCTTGGGTAGGAGTGTAACTATGCAGGATTCAAATGGCAAGGATCTGAATGAAAGGCAGGATTTATTGCATCAAATTAGAAGCAAGGTGTGTTTCGTCCTCTTTTTATTAAATTAAAAAACTGTAGCTCCTGATAAAC
This sequence comes from Papaver nudicaule, assembly GCA_023529015.1. Taxonomy (NCBI): domain Eukaryota; kingdom Viridiplantae; phylum Streptophyta; class Magnoliopsida; order Ranunculales; family Papaveraceae; genus Papaver; species Papaver nudicaule. The sequence goes on along the minus strand of JAJJMA010020209.1, from coordinate 795 downwards.
CCAGTGAGTACTGTACTGTATGAGTGAGATAACCACAAATAGCATATGTGGAATATCTAATTTCAATGGTGTAGGTTTTTGATAGTGAGATGGGTTATGGGTCATTTTTTAGTCTCCTATTTCCTCTCCATCTTACCTTGAATCTTTATCAGGAAGATCTTATACTGCATCTGTGGGTTTGCCGGCCTTCTGTGCATTACTGGACAACATATGTTAAACTTGCAGTATCCTAACTTAATTTGCAGTTAAATATACCATATTAATGATTTGGTAATCTATACTTGTTTGTGTTCTACTCCCAGTCTTTCAACCTCAGGCGCACAGTGCCAGCAAGGCCAGACCTCATTACAGGTCCCACTTCCAACAACAAAGTCGCTGAAATGTTACAGAAGGCAAATGCAATTCGACAGGTTTTTAGTTCTTTCCTTAACTCTTGGGTCACGCTTTGTGTTACCTTTTATTATCAGTAAGCAAAATCTACCCCTCCTATTGATGAAAATGTTAGTAAATCTTAGCCAGAAGCTTGGATCCCAAAATGTTAAACTGCGGCTGAAAGCCCAACCTCAGTGTCTTGTTCCTTTTTTAGTTTTTTATATACTTTTTGTTCAGAGTCTCACTGATTTACTTTTACTATCAGGCATTTGTGGGCAGTGACGATGGAGAAGATGGAAGCTGGAGTGAAAGTTGATCAATGTGCGTGGTTAACTTACAAGATCAGATGATCTTCCTGTGAAATCAGAGTTTTGATATATATATATATGTGAATAATTGCAGCTCTATCTTGTAATTAAGGTC
>JAJJMA010020198.1:0-15356 GCA_023529015.1 Papaver nudicaule | reverse complement strand
GGGGTACAAAGGGGCTTGTACCACCCAAGAGTACAAAAAAAGAACCACCTAGTAACAGATTAAAAGGTGGAGAGCAAAAACATTAAGTAAAATACAAAGTTGACCAATTGACCATAGCAGAGTTGTAGTCTATATTTTCAAAATCCTTTATCACCAGTGCCCAAGTGTATAGGTTGTATTTGGCTGTTGCAAAAACTGCATTCACAGTGCAGCTCTTCCCACTAAAAACTCTTGCATTTCTTTCAGTCCATATGCTCCACATAATGATGGCAGGGAGAAAATTCCAGACAGTGCAACTTGATTTATCAGGTAGCTTTAGATGCCATGAATGCAGAGTAGAGATGACATCTCCAGGGATGATGAAGCAACAATGTAGCTTAGATAAGAATTTATTCCACAGGTCTTTTGCAAACTTACAGTGTAGAAATAGGTGTGATGGTGGTTCATCTTGATTGCAGAAAAGACAAGTTGGTGTTACTGCCATTCCTCTTCTCAAAAGTCTGTCTCTTGTAGATAGCCTGCTTTGACATAAGCCCCAAAGAAAGAAAGAGATTTTTGGAGGGAGTTTTTGGTGCCAAATTACCTGAAAAATGGAATCATATTGTGGTCCATTAATGTCTGACAGAAGATGAGTGTAAGTGGAGCTTACTGTAAAGTTGTTTTTAGCTGTGAGAGCCCATTGCATAACATCATCAGAAGTAGAATCTAATTGTACATCATTTAGATCAGTCTCTAAAAGCATCCACTCCTCTCTTGTAGTAGTATTCATTCTTCTAGGTAGCTTTAAATCCCAAACAACAGCTCCATTATCTTACTTACAGACTTCTGCAACATATTTATCTTTTGATCTTGATACTGCAAACAGATCTGGGTAAACCTCTGATAAAGCTGAATCAAGAAGCCAAACATCATGCCAAAATCTAACTTGTGTTCCTGAATTAGCTTTAAACTTCACATGCTTCATAAATTCATCTTTGCAGTTCATAATACCCCTCCAAACTGATGTCCCATAAGTTGATTTTGGATATTTGGACAACCAGTTTATTGTGTCTACACCATATTTCTCTGCAATAATCTCCCTCCATAGAGAGTCTTTTTCAGTTGCAAATCTCCATAGCCATTTGCATAACAGAGCATTATTCATTCTTTTTAGACTTTTAATGCCAAAACCACCCTGCTTCTTCTTTTATATAACAAATCCCATCTAAGAAGATGCATTTTCTTTCTTCCATTGTGTCATTCCACAGAAAGTCTCTCATGAGCTTCTCCAATCTTCTAACTATAGGCATTGGTATAACAAAAAGGGACATGTAATAGACTGGAAGACTAGTCAGAACACTGTTTATTAAAGTGAGTTTACCTGCTTTTTTAAGGAGAGGTTTTTTCCATCCTTCCAGTCTAGTAGTAAACTTTTCTATCACCTTATCCCATTTTGCATAGCCACCACTTTTGTCCCCTAAAGGCAGGCCTAAATAGGTTGTAGGAAGGCAACCAATAGAGCAACCAAGCAACACTGAAAATTCAGATAAATCACCTTCATAGCCAACTCCATGGATACAACTTTTTGCAAAATTGATTTTAAGACGTGTTAGTAGCTCAAAAGAAAGAAGAATAAGTCTCAATTGTTGCACTTGATTGACATCTGCATCTATGAAAATGAGAGTGTCATCTGCAAATTGGAGATGACTGATAAGAGCACCACCATCCTTGACATGAAAACCTGAAATAAGACCCTGTTGTTGAGCTTGGGAGATCATATGAGAAAGAGCTTCACCTACAAATAGAAAGAGAAATGGTGAAAGTGGATCACCCTACCTAATTTCTTTCTGACTTGTGAAGAACCCAGTTGCTGAGCCATTGATAAGTATAGAAAATTTTACAAACTCCATGCAGCATCTCATCCATTTTCTCCATCTCTCACCAAAGCCCATTCTGAGCATAATTTCTTCAATAAAATCCCAACTGACATGGTCAAAAGCTTTTTCAAAATCAATCTTCACTAACAAGCCAGGCCTTCCACTTCTGATTCTTGAGTCAATTAGCTCATTTGCTATGGGCACACCATCTAGGATTTGCCTTTTTTTAATGAAAGCAGTTTGTTGCTTGGAGATAATATTAGGTAAAACCATCTTCAACCTTTCTGTCAACACCTTAGAAACAATCTTGTAAACTCCATGCACTAGACTTATTGGCCTGAGATCCTTTATTTCTTCGTATTATGGGAGAAAGCTAAAGAACTGAAGAACATGTCAAGGTGTCTGCCATCGAAAAGCTCAAGAAAATCAGAAATAATCCAAGTCGTAGTTACCTCCGCTGCCAATGAGACCACCGCCGGCAACTCTAACATGGTGATGACCAAAAACATTGATACTTCGGATAAATTCAACACTCTAATGCAGACGATAATAGTAATAGTATCACGAATGCGAATTCAAATATTATTAACGATAAACAAGTAATTAATCCATCCATCAGTACAGTTGCCTGTTAATCATGTAGCAGGCGGTTTTGTAGTCGTCAGTATTGATGGATATCGAACAGTTGTTTAGTTGTCATGAGCTTAGTGTAAGTTGTTTTATAATGTCACTAATTGGATACAATACTTGTAATCTATTTAGACTATTAATATCGATACGTTCAACACATTGCCAACAAAAATGTGATTTAGTAGCCTTCCTACACACGACAATGAAATGAAATGGCAGCCACTCTGACTTTTAGTCACCTCGCATACCAAATTTCATTGCGAAATGGGTAAAGCGCAACAATATTCAAAATCTATTTTTTAATGGTGTATAGTGATCCCGTAATTTACTTGTTTTTTTCAGCGTAACTGAGTTGTTAAAATCTACTACTCCTTCCGCTTAAAAAAAAAAAAAACCAGTTTGACTTTTTTCTAAAAATTAAAAAATTTAATTAAATAAATTAAAATTAAATATTTTTAGTTTAATTTGGTCTATTCTTTTTTTTTTTTTTGAAGTGGAGGGAGTATTTTTTAATGGTGTGTATAGTCACTCCGTAAAAAAAAAATCAACGATGTTAACGTGTCTTCGTAACCGAGTCGTCGTAACCATTTCCGTGTCCATGCAACATAGGTGGCATCAAATATTTTGTTTGGAGTCATCTCATTAGATAAGTTAGGGATTCTTTTAGGGTGGGTATTAGATCAACATAAAGTCCATAAATTTCGTTTTTCTGAGTATTTTTAGGATATAAACCAGGACCTTTTTTGATGCGCACTAGGAGAAGAGAAAGAATATGATGGAAGAAAATGAAGATTACAACGATGAAGGTCAAGCAAACCCTAAAGCTGGTAATGGTATGTCTGCTGCCACTGCTGGTATATGTGATGATATAGTATGCGACATACTGACCAGACTTCCTGTAAAATCACTCATGCGCTTCAAATCGGTATGTAAGCATTGGACTTCTCTGATACGAGATGATTCGTTCTTGGTTGATTTGCATTTAAGTCGTTCTAAACAACGTAGTTCCGATGTTAACAATCTCATGTTCTGTACTATACGCCGTTTGCCGGCCCCATCTAGAACAGTGGTACGATTCCATCTCTGCACATCTAATATATCGACGTCTAATAATAAAGACGAACATAACAAATTACCAGTTGTTGCGTCTCGGCATAGGTTTCAGATCCCTGACTATTGGGGTATGTCGAGGCCTGTAAATGGCTTGATATGTTTCTACCAATACTTCAAAGGTTATATTCGCGTCGCAAATATAGCCACGGGAGAAGAAACACCATGGATCAAGGCAACGTTAAAAGACGAGGAAGAAAGAACCGGTTATAATTTTAAAACCATGCAGTATGTATGCAGATGGCGAAGCGCTTTCGGTTTTGATCCTGCTACTAAAAAGCACAAAGTCATCTGCATGTACGAGAAAAGCCGCGTTCTTTGTGATTACGATGGGTTCGACTTACTGAGGGCCGCCGACGAGGTTGATGAAGTTTGTGAAGTCATGACTTTAGAGAACAACAACAACAACAGTAAGCATACATGGAGAAGAATTGATGAGTACCCACAGTATCGAATCGACGGCAACCTTGAAGAATGTGTTTATTCAAAAGGTTCAGTATATTGGGTAAGTAAAGGCTATCTGTGCACTGCGCGATGGAAGGTGAAAAATCCTAACTATAAGACACCTTCGGACCCTTACGGTGAAGGTGTGGCTTTGATTGCCTTTGATGTTGGAAGCGAGAAATTCAGATCTATTGCATTGCCTCGGCACATCGTATTTTCACGGGAGTCTCGTGACCCGGTCACTCAATGCAGCAACGTGACATTATTAGAGGTGAGTGGGCATATAGCTTTAGTAGATCGTTTTGATCATAATATGTGGTTATTCATGGACGATCATTCGCATGGTTCGGAAGAGACTAGTGGGAGTGGCACATGGATCAAGGAGACAATTTCAATCGAGTTACCTTTGGAAAGGTACCGGTATTCATTTGAAGATTCCGTTCCTGGGAGGGACGAGATAATCGTAAGAGTCAAGGATTTGTATCGAGGGGGCCAGTTCATAGTTTGTTATTATAACTGGAGAAACAAGACGGTTCACAAAATAATTGAAATTAGTACCGGTGAGAATTTAGTTGCACATTTCCAGAAAGTTATAGTTTTCATTGAAAGTCTTGTTCCAGTTTAATCGAAATTGAGCTGGCTTGATGGTGCCATTTAATTGCAAGCATTTTCATTTTGTTTGGAAGAAGATTTACTGGATGAATCTGAAATAGAAAAAATGGGTTCATGGCCCTCAAACTGGATCTATCAAAAGCTTTTGATAGACTTGAGTGGCATTTTATTATTCATATTTTTAAAAAATCTGGTTTTTCGTATAGGTTTTGTGATCTTATATTTTCCTGTATTTCCTCTATTTCCTACTGTGTTCTTGTTAATGGCTCACCTGGCGAGGTCTTCCACCCCTCTAGAGGAATCAGACAAAGCGACCCCTTGTCCCCCTCTATTTTCATTATTTATTGAAGCCTTAGCTAGACTTCTTGAACATGCTGAATCTTCTAAGATGATTAATGGTCACTAAGGATAGTCCTTCTTTCACACATCTGTTTTTTGCAGATGATGCTTTCCTCTTTACCTCTGCGAGTATTTTTCAGGCTAGAAATCTGATTAACATTTTAAATATTTTTAGTAAATCTTCTAGTCAAGTTGTTAATTACCAGAAATCTGGTGTTTACTTTAGCTAAAAAGGTTCAAAATAAGCACTGTAAATTACTTGCTAGAATTCTGAGTTAATAGATTCACCAATACCGACACTTATTTAGGAACTCCCCAGTTTTTTCATAGATCTAAGAGTTTCAACTACCAAAACCTTTTAGAGAATGTTTATAAAAGAGTTCAAGGTTGGAAAGCCAAGCTGCTCTCTCAAGCAGGTAGAACTGTCTTAATTAGATCAGTCACCAGTGTTATGCCTATGTATCAAATTATGTGTTTTTCTCTGCCTAGGAAAACTCTTGATAAATTAGATGATTTGCAGAGAGATTTCTGGTGGCAAAAAATGAGGATAGAGGGTATATATGTATGTATTTGAAGTCCTGGGATTATATTTGCTCTAATAAGGATAATAGGGGTTTAGGTTTAAAGAATCCCCATTGTAGGAGCATAAAACCGAGGAAACACGTGTCAGAATCTCAAGGCATAAGACGAAGGATAAAACAAAGAAGTACGAAACACTGGATAGAATCCCAGAACATCTCGTACGACAATGAGTGGTTCCTATCAAGATATCGGGAAGAACACCAAGTGGAAAACAACCTGGAAGGTCCCGAGAAGATACTTCGGGTGGAACGAAGCGAAAGATCTCTGCAATCGGAAGCCTCTCGGAAGCATCACCGACTTACCCGACAACCCCTGCCACCCACGATTGTGTAGATTGTCGTATTAACTGTAATCCGCTACTCGGCCAGGTCTATATAAGGCGAGCTCGAGCTCATTTGTAAGGGTTGGATTTTTGTTAAGTGTAGAGTTTCATTGGGAGAAAGAGTCTAGGTTAGTATTCTCTCCATGAGGTGTAAGTAAATGTTTAATGATGTATGATCAGAGTTATACCTTTTACATTCATGAATACCAAGCTTATTTTGCTATACTTGATTATGTTATCTTTATGAGATTTGATCAGTCTACTCGCATGGTGTTCTCGTTCTTGAGTCACCCATAATCATATGTTTCGATGATTCTCCATATGGATGTGTAGTCCAAAGCATCTAAGCAGATTTTGTACGCACACAGTTTGGCGCTAGAAATAGGGATTGATTAAAACAACTTAGGCTTGCCTGTGATTTTTGTGGTTTTCAAATTTTTTCAGAAATTTTTTTCTAGCGTTTCCAAGTTTTTCTTTTATGTTTTAAAATTTCAAGCTCCAACACCTTGAGTACCTAAAAGATTTTGAGCTTTGGGGTGCTTGAGAGTTTCAAGCAAATTATCATAATGATGGATTAATGTACTTCAAGGAATCTAAGCTTTGAAACACAAAGATATAATCAAGATCCTGAAACTTTGAAAACAACCATGGATTTTCGACCTTGAAATTGATACTGAGATTTTCGAAAGACACCTTCATATGTAGTTATGATAGGAAAGTATTTTTGATAAAGGTGTATCTCCCTCTAGCTTTAGGAACTTAGTCGACCTCAAGTTAATTGAGGGAAGGACTCTATTTAGGAAAAGATTACTATATAGAGAAGGATTCTTTTTAAGAAGGATCCTTAGATTAGGAAATATATTCCCTAGGAGGATTTGGGGAAACCAAGTCCGCTATAAATAGAGGTGCCTAGCTCAAAGCTAAGACACTGAAGACGGTAGGCATCTAGTGAAATCTAGAGAAGAAGTTTGTGAGGTAACTTTCGTGTTGCAAAAGCAAGCTTAGTGAGATTGTGAGCGTGAAAGAGAGAATTGTAATATTGTCTTGTTCATAATCTAGAGAAGATATCTTTCTTCGTAAATCTGTTTTTGTGTCGACGTTTACCTATCTTTTTCGTCTATAGTTATTTCGAATTCCGCCCTAATAACTATAGTCATCAAGAGTACAAAGATTATACGTATCAAGTTGGTATCAGAGCAAGTTAGCTCCTTTTTAGGGAAGTACTGTGGTTTATGGTCTTCACTAGATCTCTCTACAAGAAGCTTGGTGAGTTAATCGTGAAGCAGGAAGACGTTAAGAGAACAATGAACTCTAGGATGAAGTCAGGCGAAGAATATAAGGGTGATGATACTCCGAAGACTATTGAGGAGAAGGTAGCTACGCTACAAACAGACATGAAGGCAATTCAAGACACTCTTAAAGAGTTGAAGGAATGTATTCTTTCCAATACACTCGGGCCGAAGAAAAAGAAGAGTAAGACTCCATCTGAGGTTGCAGATGATGAGGAAGAAGAAGATGAACCAGAGGATGAGGAAGAAGAAGATTTATGGGATCGAGAAACCAAAGAACCTAAAGAAACCAAACCTCTTGGTAAGAAATAGAGTAATCTAAAAATCGATTTCCATGTTGAAATTCCACACTTTGATGGGAGTTTCGATGTAGAGAAATTAGATGATTGGATAGAGCGTCTAGAGACGTATTTTTCCTTTGACAAGTTCAATTCAGGAATTGCTTGTGCGACATTGAAGCTACAAAAGCATGCTCCTATATGGTGGAAGGCTTATAGAAGACAAAACCAGGGAGCGTTGTCGTGGAAGAAGTTCAAGGAAGTCATAAGGAAACAGTTTTATCCAGTTGGCTGCCTTGAGGAAAGATGGCTCAAGTGGTACAACTTGAAGCAAGCATACAACCAGTCCGTGCAAGAATATACTTCTGAATTTCATAACTAAGCTATGGTGTTGGATTTTGACTTGGAGGATAATGCTATCTATATGAAGTACATCTCCGGGTTCCATGAGTATATACGGAAGGAGTTGAAAATGTTTTCAGTCGATACTATCGCTGAAGCAAGTATAAAAGCCCATGCCATTGAAGGTAGGCTTAAGAAACTAACCCTAAGGGAAACCCGAAGGTGAAATCTGGAGGTACCAGCGTCAAGGGAGGTGAAAGAAGCAAAGACGAAGGGAAGTTCAATGACAAAGGAGGTTTGTCTTGCACACATTGCAAGCAAACAGGACACGTAGTAGACAAGTGTTGGGAGAAGCATCCTCATCTTAAGCCAATAGGGATACAGAAGAGAGGAGCCAAGAAGACGACACTAGTTGCTCAAGCTCCAAAAGAAGTTCATGGACTAATGGAACCCAATTCAAAGCTTTCTCTTATGACAGGAGCAAAAGAAGGACCTACAAGAGATGATCCGAGGGAAAGACTCTTCATTGTGAAGATACAAGATAAGACAACATTGGTTGATGCCGTTGTTGACCCGGGAAGTCAGAAGAATTTACTTTCAAATTCTTTGGTACAAAAGCTAGGTTTGAAGACATTCAAACATCCAAATCCATATCTGTTAGGATGGCTCCAAAAGGAAGGAGGGTTACAAGTTTCGCAGTAGTGTACGTTCAAGTTTGCTCTAGATGAGTCCTAGATTGACGAGGTTACATGCGACTTGGTACCTTTGGATGTGTGTCAAGTTGTACTGGGAAGTCCTTATTTATGGGATAGAGATGCTACTCTACATAGAAGGGAGCAGAAGTATACCTTTGAGAAAGAATGTGAGACTTATGTAATTCGGGCTATAGAGTCTCCCCTTGTAGGACCAAGTCTGATTACAGCCACTCAGGCAAAGCGGTTGGTGAATGCTAGTACAAACTTCATTCTCCTTGTGATCCGTTCTCTAGAAGAGAAGCCGAGTAGAGTTTATTTGACTACTTTGTCTAAACAACAAGAGGACGACCTAGATAGGTTAAAGGTGAAATATGAAGATTTGTTTTCAGAAATCAAGGGTCTATCATCGAAGAGGAGTGTGGAACATGAGATCATGTTGATGGGAGAAAGTTCTCTACCTAATGTAGGGATCTATCGCACATCCGTGGAAGAATCCGAGGAAATAAAGAAACAAGTCTTAGAACTTCTAGAATTAGGAGTTATAGTGCCTAGTGCTTCATCTTGTGGATCAGCCGTGTTGTTGGTGCTGAAGAAGGATGGAGGATGGCGTATGTGTATAGATTACCGAGCCTTGAATAAGATCACAGTCAAGAACCGCTACCCGTTACCACGGATAGATGATATGATGGATCAATTGGAGAGTGCTCGGGTCTTTACCAAGTTGGATCTTAAATCTGGTTATCATCAAGTGAGAGTGCGAGAAGATGATACATGGAAGACTACTTTCAAGACCAAACATGGCTTGTTCGAATGATTGGTGATGCCATTTGGTTGGTGTAATGCTCCAGCGACGTTTTTGCGTTTGATGAATGATTTGTTACGACCCTTTATAGAAGATTTTGTCATTGTTTACTTGGATGATATCCTTGTATATAGCAGAACTTGGGAGGAACATCTCGTTCACGTTGAGAAAGTGTTTAAAGTGTTACATGAAGGCCAGCTGAAGTTGAACGAGAAGAAGTGTGAGTTTTGAATGGAAGAGTTGGTGTATATCGGTTTCATTGTTGGTGGTGGAAAACGCAAGATTGATCCAAAGAAGGTTGAGGTGATTACATATTGGCCAAGACCTAGAACGGTGACTGAAGTCAGAAGTTTCTTGCACATACTTGCGCAAGTTTATTAAGCATTTTTCTATTATTGTTGGGACACTACATGGTATGACGGGGGCTAAGGAAAGTTTGATTGGCAGCAGACCCATGAAGATGCTTTTCAGTTGCTTAAGAAGAAGATCTCAGAAGCACCATTGTTAGCTTTGCCTATTTTACAACGTACTTTTGAAGTTGAGTCAGACGCTTCCAACTATGCATTAGGAGGAATGTTGCCACAAGATGGTAAACCAGTAGAGTACCATTCAGAATTGTTCTCGGGTGCTATTAAGAACTACCCACCTTACGACAAGGAATTTTATTCCTTGTATCAATGTGTGAAACATTGTAGAGTTTATCTTTTAGGCAAAGAAGTGGTAGTGCACTCGGATCATACACCATTGGAGTATCTACATGCACAAACCGAGTTACAACAAGCTCGACACATAAAGTGGATGTCTTACTTGATGGCTTTTCATATAATCATCAAGTACAAGAAGGGAGTTACAAACAAGTTGGCCGATATGTTGTCAAGACCGCCAGTTAGTTTATTGGTGGCTATGCGGATTCAGCCAATTGTTCCTCAAGAGTATGCTGAGTCGTACGCATCCAGTAAAGACTTCAAGAAAGTGTTAGCGAAGGTAAAAGGTGGTTTGAAAGGTGAGTTTGAACTCCGAGATGGGTTATTATACAAAGGTCAATTGTTGTGCATTCCCGAAGATGGAGATCGTTACAATGGTTGAGAGAAGCACATACATCTCGAGTTGCTGGACACTTCGGGATGAATAAAACGCTACTGAACCTACATCGTTACGTCTTTTGGCCGAAGATGCAAGATGATGTGACTAAGTTTGTTCAAGGTTGTAAGTTGTGTTGCACATCTAAACCCTCAAACATGAAACATGGGTTATTGTAATTGGTAAAATCTCCATAGGTGAGATTTTACCAATACACCCATACTTAACTATCAAAATCACACCATAACATAAGTCCAATAAGAGTAACGCGGGTATTAATGCATGTACACGTGTTAACACAGAGATTAATAATAGAATAAGCAAAACAAAGCAAGTGCATAACATTAAGTATAAGTAAAACAAATATTTCCAAGGAAAGACATATAATTTATTCAAGCCTTGTAACAACTCTCACCTTGCTCTCCAGACTGGGATTTTGAGGGTTGCAGTGATACAAGTTGGAACACCACTTGGGACTATAGAGGAACCAGCTAAATATGCCTCAATGTCAAATGACTTACCATAAGTGTTAGTGCCAAGTAAAGCCAGAAATTGTGGATGTATAGGATGATTAGTAGCAAAATATGACTATGGTCTGAATATGCCATTCTTAACCCTAGTAACCATGCAATGATCATTCTTAGTGACATTCTCAGATACAGGAAGAGAAGAAGCAGGTGAAGAAGAAAGCATAGATGTGTTAGAATCAGGAGAAAAATCAATGTTACTATCAGATGAAGTAGTAGTATCAGTAAGAGCAGCATATGGGAATGATGTTTCATGAAATGTAAACTCTTTTGGTAATAGGGTCATAGCATCTATACCCTTTATGAGAGAGACTATATCCCAAGAAGATACAGTGCTTGCTTCTAGGTTCCAGCTTATTGGTGGTGTAAGGCTTAAGCCATGAAAAGCAAGCACAACCAAATACTCTGAGAAAGGAATAGTCAGGAGTTTTATGAGTGAGTTTCTCAAAGGGAGTAAGAAAATCAATGGATCTAGTGGGTAATCTGTTGATTAAGTAATTAGCAGTTTGTAGAGCTTCAACCCAAAACTCATTTGGTAAACCAGACTGACAGAGTAGTGTTCTAGTGACACCTAACAAATGTTTTGTTTAACTTCTGCCACACCATTTTTTTCTGGTGTGTGTGGACAAGAAAGTTCATGTGTGATGCCCTGAGCAACAAAGAATTGAGATAAGAAGTGGTTTAAAAACTCACCACCACCATCAGTTCTGATTGTAATGACCTTATGAGAGAACAATTTTTCAATTCTGGTGACAAAAGAGATAAAGGCATGTTTGAATTCAGATTTAGATGATAAAGGTAAAATCCAGCAATATTTAGTGTATTCATCAATAATGTTTCAATAGTACAAAGAACCAGATAAAGATGCAACATGACAGGGACCCCAAAGACCCATATGCAACAACTCCAGAGGTTGTTGAGCAAAAGTACTAGACATTTGAAAAGGAAGCTTCACTCTTATGAGCCTTATACACACACTCATGCTTTACACAATATCTCTTAAGATGTCTTTGAAAAGAAAACTTGTCAGGAAATGTCCAACCTACAATCATCTTGGATGGATCAAGCTCTTCTACTTCATCTTCATCTGGAAGCAGCTCACCAGGCTCATCATCTATTCCACCTAATTCTTCTAACCCCTTTTTATACCAATCAGGTTCTTCTTCAGGTATTGTTGTACCTAAACAACAACAAACAAAAGGTTAGTATTGCTGCAACACCATACTATGAAATAGAAAGTTAGTAAGTTAGTATTACCTTTGTCATTCACATTACCACCATCCCCTGTAGCAGATTGAGGTTCATTACCATTAACACCATCCTCTGAACCAAACTTTTGATCTTCACCATTGTCTTCATCACTGCTATAAGCAGCTGCTTTTTCAGGATCTTCAACAGGATGACACTCATCCAGTTCTTTGTTTTCAAGCTGAATGATGAAGTCATCATTCTTAAGCTTTTCAGACCAATAAGCTTGATCAAACTCTTCTTCATTATCACCAACTGCAGCATCAACTACCACTGGTTCTTCTTGTACCCCTGCTTCTTCATCCAATACAACTGGTTTATTACTTGACCCTCCTAAATCCCCAAACAATTTCTTCCTAGCACTGTTATTCTTCATAGTATTAGTCTAGGGCTTCTTCTTGTTGGTGCAGGTGACTTTGGTGACTTTGACACTGCCCTCTTTGGAGTATTATTAGCCCATGCTGGAGATAGTACCTTGCAAATCAGTTGGATGCATCCCTTGTCATTCACTTTAGCATGATCCCAAAACCAAAAGAACAGGGCTTCAGTCTTCACTTGACATGGATATCCAGACTCTGACACCCACAAAAGAGACAGAGTATCTTCATCCTCTTCCAAGCATAACTTAGCAAAAACAACTTCATAACCTTATCCAAACTGATTCTATCTCTGTCAAGATGTTTCAAAACAATTTCTATATCACTCTCAGGACAATACACCCTTAAATCTCTAAATTTCACTTTCCCCTGGTTCACATTGCCACTGAAACATGCAACAAACAGAATTCAACAAATTAGACATACAATTGAAAACCAATTGACTCAATTCAACAAACCTAAACATTTCATAAGACCCATTAACTCAATTGATTAATTAACTCACTCAATTGACTAATTCACTCACTCAATTACACATGCAGCAGGAAATAAATTAGGTTCAAACAAAATGAACAAAATCACCAATTTTCTTCACAAAATAAATAGAATCGACTGAGTTGACCCACTTTTGACCCACTTTTCTTCACAAAAGAGAGACAAAACACAGACGACAAAAGAGAATCGAATCTTCTCTACACACAGAAACGAAAAAGGTAAGTTTTTTTTTAGTTTCTTCCATAACTTTACATGAAAAGCAACAGAGATTCGATTCTTTTATCTTTAAGAAATCCCATCATATAAACCATCAACATAAACCCTAGATCTAAGCACAATAAAGAACCCTAGTTCTAAAAAAAACAGAAGCAGAAACTAGGGTTTGAGAAATACGACCTAGGGTTTCAGATTTCTCACCTCGGCTTAGTAATCTTGGTAGGATCTGGATCCATCAGTGATTGATAAACACTGGAAAACTAATCGTAAATCCTAAATCAACTGAAAATTGTTTGAGATTTTTCCGTTTTCTCTTCGCCTCTCTTCTCTCGATTTTTTCTCTCAAAACTTTCTGTTTGTTTTTCTCTCTCTCTTTCGCGATTTAGGTAGGGTAATGAATTGGTTTAGGGTATAAAGGTAAAAGCAATGGTCGTATTGACTAGTCAACTAACCTAGATGGAAAAACAAACAGAAAGGGCAGTTTAGAAAATGCAAATCTTTCGGGGGCACTTTTCCTTAGCATTTCTCAAACCAAGGGTACTTTATCAAAAATCTCAATATAATAAGAGAAAAGTAATATACTCAGAGGCATAACTTAGGCCGAGAGGCTCTAGTTAGACCACTGAGTATTTAAAAATAATATATATAGAGGCACAAGTTAGACCCCTCGGTCTATCTAGCGCCTCTCAGCTTAATTTACGCCTGGCGGCCGTTCGGCTAATCTAACACATCCACCTAGAAAACCAACATTAATGCCAGTTTGATGGTTTGTCCTTTCCATAATGGCACTAAAATGAACAGATTTTGAGCTTATTCTTTCCGTAGGAAGTGCCCTAACACTCAAATCAGTTGGTGGAAGACTTCTATTACCTACCCCGCAAAATGCCAATTCAGCAGGCAATACATCGTTGTCCATTTTTTTTTTGAAGCAACAACTACTTTATTACAAAGAAAACTTAATACACACGAACACGATGCCCCGTAGGGGTTCTAGTTCTATCAGCCCACAAAAAAAGGATGCAAGAAAACAGGTGGTGCATCGACCCATATAGTCATGGTAGCAGTAGTTCCAGCAGCAGTCCTATCTGCACCTTCATTTGCCAATGCATCAGCCGCCTGATGTTAGGTATCATCTTGAGCATGTTGTTGATTTCATCTACTATGTGTCTGAGTCCCCACGGAAGATCATGTCCATCCCGTGCTTGTTCCATCCAGTTCACCACCGTCATTGAGTCCATTTCCACATGTAAATGGGTTGGGTGTAGTTTCACACTCTCCATTAAACCATAGTACAAGGCCTTCGTTTCTGCTATGACCGCCACTGAGATTTAAAAAAATGGATTTTTCATGTAGTCAATAATCGGTTTTGGAAACCAATATTATAGAACGATTGTGTACTATGACAATTTTTGGAGTAAAATTGACAGACAATCGTTCGATGTATACACTAAGATAAACCGATTCTGCCATAAAAAAATGAGAAAAATCTAGGTACGCAAGCCACATTCATTCACATAAACTAGCAACCAAAGTTTAAATCCTACACAAACATACCAAAGAAGTTTAAATTCGACACAACCAAAGTTAAACAACATAAGCAACAAGTGTTTTCAAACTATTTAGAGTTTAATTAGTGTACCTCTTTGGCCACCACCTCTTCTAGCACGACCTCTTCTACCACCACTACCTCCACAAGTGCTGCTACTAGCACCTCGAGCTTTTTTAGCTGGTGGTGCTTCTTGTGTAGCCTCACCACCACGACCTCTACCACTACCACGAACATCACCACCACCACGTTATCGTGTAGGTCGTGGTTCTTGTGCAACCTCATGAGCACCGCTTGTTGTGGCTTCATTCCTCCTTGTCTTGCGCTTTGCCCTCTCCGGTGGTGCTTCAGATTGTCCAAACAAATCTCCTCGTCTAGTATTCTCCAGAATCAACAATTGTTCAAGAGCTCTCTTACAGATCCTCTCAGTCCTCTTATCTAGACCACCTTTCACAATCTCGTACTAGAGCTCGTTGATCATTTTGCCGACTCGAGGTCTCTGTTTTCAATCATACAATATACACTAAGTACATGTATATAATGATTAAAGTTAATAGGACACAAGC
>JAJJMA010020192.1:39112-50062 GCA_023529015.1 Papaver nudicaule | reverse complement strand
TTGGCATCCAACCCTTTTGGACCAGGGGCAGCAGCATATGTCCAAGCAGTATGAGAGACAACTTCCATTCATTTCGACGAGAGAAAACTCCCTCTACTTGTTCTTCACTGTCCCCCATTTTTAGGTTGAAATAAGTATTCCCTAGGCATCAAGAGTTAAAAAGATTATCAGACAAAGAGCGTCAAAGGTGTAATAACATTCAGACTACATGCTTTCAAAAGCAATACTCAAAACAGAAATACTGCAACATTTTTGTATTCTGCTATTGGATTCAAGTCATTTACCTTTCTTATCCATTTGTAGAGTTTCAACTACTTAATGCTGCACCCCAGAAAAGTGGAGGTAAAATTGACACAAAATATTGGATATCTAGCGCCTCAAAATCACATATCCTAGGGCTATCAAACGTAACAGAAACTTCATTAACATACCAATGTATGCGCACTAAACATTGAACAATCAAAAAGACAAGATTAGAGAGACCGAGAGCAGCGTCTAAGAATGAATCGAAGATTAGAAACACCACTGTCAAAGTAAAAGAAACTGCAGGGGCTAATTTTCAAATTCCGATGAGTTAACAATTCCCTATTAGGCTGGATTTCTGCCTTCTTATATCTAATAAACGGGGTGGCAGAGGCATTGCATCGGATCAACCTATGTTCATAACACGATTGGGATAATACTATTACAATATCGTCCATTAATTCACATAACAAGTAGTCCATAGCACAGAGTATTCACATTAGAAGACGGGAAATGTGTTAAAGTATCACCCATGACTTTATTCCTAGTACAGAATGAAGGGGTAAATCACATATCTTAGACGCACCCCTCTAAACGTCAGAATCCACACAAATGAACAATAAGTATAGTGACACAATAACAGGGTAACTCCTAGACATTCTTCTTCGTCAAAAATTATTTCAACCAATAATTCAAGCTTAACTGCCTGTAATACATCTCTAATCTTTAGGAACGTCTAAATGTCTCTGTAGTGGCCTGTAAGGAACATAAAATCCGAACTGGTCATATTAAAGAGTGAAAACTACATGAATTGTCCAGTGCCACTGAAAATACACAACATGTTTCCTGTTGAGTCCACCAATAAAATATGCGAACATATGAGAGAGTGATAATAACTTGGATAAAAAATGAACCTTAGTTCTGTCCTTAATACTACAACTTCGAACATAGCCATCTTAAGTTATATTTCTATCACATTTTTTGTTTGTGAACACTTTTTTCTGGAGGAGTAATATCTTCAAAATGATCTACCAGCACATAAGGACGCACAGCTCGCCATGACAAGGGGTGTAATTTCATATCTGATATAAATCTTGCTAATCTGTGAATATGAGATTTCCGGTAGTTGTTATTAATCAACTGGATAAGAAACCATGACGACCAAGCAACATACCTAGATTGACATTATAATTCTTTTTGTCCCTATCTTTTGGTGAGTTTATTAAATTCAGAAGTGACAAACAACATTACAAAATGCTATATGGTAGTTATATGACCTAGATACTTTGCTATATTCATATGAAAGAACTTACATCCCATGATCAAGACCAGAATAGTTCTGCTTCGTCGTATATTTCAGTCCAGAATTGAAGCCTGAGACGCTGCTTGGTCCCATAACCTTTGGAACACCATGAACTTGTAAAAGGTTAAATGCATTTTGCAGGAGTAACAAATAACATTAGAAGCTAATATGTTTTAAAATTGAGCATATTAAGAGACATAAACGAGCTACTTTAGAGTGTTAGCAATGGTAGGTTATCTTATCTGTATTGGTGAAAAGCAACCACAATTACTTATATGGTGCAGTTGTTTGGTTTATAGACGGCATAGTGCACCAAATAAAAAGGGGAAGGAATGACAAAAGATGAAAAAAAAAAAAACAATTCAATAATTCATTCAATCAACTGGATAAAAGACAATAAAAAGTGATGAAATTTCATTTAACAGATCAAAAAGCAGAGGATACTCATAAACCCTAAACCCTAAAACCTAACTCACTTGAAGAGCTTGTTGAAAAATTCCCTTTGAAGTTTAGCAATTTCTTCATTCTTGGGTTTGTTCTTCACCAAGATTTCTTCAATGATTTGGAATTCAACTCCAGTGGAATTATCCTGTAGCCTGGTGATTCTCAAGATTGTGGCAGGCTTTTCTTCTTTCTTTTTCATGTTGTTCCTGACCTTTTTGGCAATTGTATAACCAGTATAAATAACCCCACCCACCATAACTACACGCTGCATAATGTACTGATTGTCCTTGTTCATAAAAGTTTCGGCTGCTGGCTTCAATTTCTCTACATAGTAAGTCTTCAGCTCATCAATTATTGCCATATAACTACTGCAAGTTTCTTTGAAAACAACATATTTGTTTCTTAGATAGACTGCTCCTGTTCCTACTCCATACCCAGCTCCTAATCCTGATACGCAAGTAAGCGCAACACCTAAAGCAGTCATTTTCTCCATTTTTTAGGTTTTCTAGTCGCAGAGTGCGAAAGAGAAGAGAAGAGAAAAGAAAAGTTAGGGTTTACTGTCTGAATCTTCTATCCAAAATATCTACTAAAACCTACAATTTTACTATCATACCCCTTTGTGCTATTGGGAGACCAATTTCGGTACGGGGCTGTCTGAAGAAGTAAAAACATTTTCTTCCTTGCACCAAATACATTGCAATATGCAACTCAGTTTGTTTAAGATAGAGAAAGGCTCAATGAAGGCGTATGGCGATGAGGGTTACTTAAATGGAAAATCGATGGCAAAATGTGAACTGTTTTGCATCCAACTCTTAGGTACCCCTTTTTGCAAAATGTGAACTTAATGGTCTCATACCCTCACTTTCGTCAAATGGCCTTTTTTTATGAAGGAAGAAGAACGGGAATCAAACAAAAGTGATGCAAAGATTATTTCATGAAAAAGTGTAAATTGCATGATTATCTTCTACAAATAAAATTCATATTTAGGCTCTTGAAGAAGATACACTGCTAGTCTGTGCTACTGGTGCAGCCAAATATTTGGCATTTCTGAAATCATATTATAAGGCTTTGGTACAGTACTACAAGATAAACTACATCAATCTGGCGAAATTAAGAGCTTGAAATGAATCCTGACGACACTACAAGTTAATCTTAGAAAGTACGTTGTTCTAACAATGCATAAGTAATCCCTGAACGTATCAGTTCCCTGGTCCTTTCCTGGTGACTACATCACTGAATCCGGAAAACAGAAACTCTCATCTCTGCTTGTTTCATCTTGATTAGCTCAAAGACACACACACCTCCCTCTTCAAGATCTAAGCCCCGTCTAAGATGTGTCCAACCTTTGGATAGTTGTGTTGCATGCCCTTTGGCGGTGTACTTGACAGGCCAAAAGTCTGAAGACTTTGAACTGCGAACAATGATCTTGTAATTGTTTGTACTCTTTGGCAGATGTTTCCATGCAAAGCCGTTAGGTACATGCTGCACAAGTAGAGGAATTTACATTACCACAAATGAATACATCACAGACGATTTTGTGTACAATAAGGTATAAAAGTGAAGCTTGCTAAAGATCATACCAAGTATCCTTGAGATAGATAGCTTTCTCCAATGAAAACTGCAAAAAATGGATATCTAAACTCGAAATCACTGGCCACTTGTGCAGTTCGTACCTTTCCATCGATTCTACATGACAAGTTACTGCGAATCAATGAGGCAGTAGGTACGGTGGAAGTCCCTTCACCATCTTTACTGCTCCGAGTCCGACGTTCTTGTCCTTCACCATCTTTCTTTCTTTTTCCATGTACCTTCCCTTTTGTTCTTTTTATACGGCCTCTTTGACTTAAACTTGCACTTCTCTTCTTGTGAGGCAAAGGCAATTCCTTTTCGCAGCCATTTGTTGCATATAATTTGACTTTGAACTTGAATTACCAAGGTACTTGACAGTCATGAAATCATCACACTCTTAACCATGTTTTCTAACAAAATCAGGCCAACCCTCTCGAAAAAACAAACCATTTTCTTCTTCTACAACATTCAGTCCAACATCTTCCTGAAGAACTTCTATGGCAACGGGTATCATCCCATTAAAATTCTCTATGAAATTGAAAGGTATTCTCTGTATGCAAAATAAACTCATAAAAAACAGTCCAACCAAATTACATAAGAACGTTTTTATGGGCTAATAGCACATAAAAAAAAAGTCATTCTACACTAATACTTGATTTTTGTAGGCATATACTTTGAAGCAAGTGATTCTGTTCTTACTTCTTACTTTACAGAAAACTAAAATGTAAGGCTTTGGATCTTTGCAAGGGAAGGTTGCATTAGTAAGTGGTGGTGCATCAGGAATAGGGAGAGCTGTTTGTAATTGTTTTGCACTCGAAGGTGCAACAGTTGCATTCACTTATGTTAAATCTCAGGAAGAGAAAGATGCTAAAGATACCTTTCAGATGATAAAACAAGCAAAAATAAGTGATGCTAAAGACCCAATCTGTATACCAACTGATTTAGGTTATGATGAGAACTGCAAACAAGTAGTCGATGCAGTTGTTAATGCTTTAGGAAAGATAGACATTCTTGTTAACAATGCTGCCGAACAACACAAAGCAGGTTTTAAAAATGGGAAACACAAAAAGTACAGGCTTCAAACATCGAAACAGAGAAACTAGGTAGACTGACTAGATTCTAATTTGAAACAACAGATGATGCTTACATAAAAACATAGCAACAAGAACATTGCAACTAATATACAAACAAACAAATAATGACAGAGAATCAGAAAAATAATGACACACACAGTCCTCAGATCTGATTAACACATGAGATACAGAATAAACTTTGACATATTTACAGTGATGGGACAAGTCATCTGTTTCCTAGGGTCAGGGTTGTTTAGAGTACATATCAGCGTAAAAGAGTCTCACCAGAACAAAGGGAAATCTAAAATGAATTCAAACAACTGTAAGTGCAACTGAAACAAGGGAATGATGTAAGTGAAAATATTAGACTTACAGCACGAGCCGCTTCAATGTTCTTGGTGCAGGATGGATTTGGATAAATGGGTCCACAACTTCATCTCCTCACCTACTAACCACTCCAGACCTCTGAAGCATTCGACCAAGTTTACCTAGAAAAGCATATTCGAGAAACTCATAATAGGCTATAGTTCGAATATGTAAAATGAAAGCATCAGAAAACAGACAACTTTTAATTACCTCTCCATGAGTAGAACTCCAAAACTATACACATCACTGGCCTCGTTTCGCATTCCTGTGCTTGCATAACTGGTGCCACACATCTGCATCAGACGGATACTTGAACATTACAATTGGGAAACCATTAACTAGCTGATAATGAACATAGAGCTTCTTGGGTTATTAGCTAGAGAAAAAACAAACTCAAATGTCCAGAGATAGACAATCCAAATAGAGGCCAAAGATAGAAGTACACACCCCTTTGTTCTTCCTACTGCATTCTAATATCCCATGTAAGAGGGGTAACAGGCCCCACATCGCTATGCAACCAGTGCTCCAGATTCCCATTGTCAAAAATAAGAATCCTGCACAATCAATGGCGGTCCCAAAATATGTCAGAAACCATATGATCCCCATTAATTACCAAAGTGCATGGTACAGATAAATATAACAGAAGGCCAAATAAATGTACCTTTGAGCACCTTCAGCGCAATACCCAATCAGACCCACCAAGTTTTTATGCTTTACTTCCACAATGAACTCCTTTTCTGCCTGCCCCCTATGAAACAACATGGCGACAGGGTACAAAATTTAATATTCTTAAATCTCTGACTAAAAATGAAAATGGATGAAAACATAATTATCAACGAAGTTCACAATCTACAGTTCTTTATAGAAATGTCATACGAAGCGACTTTTACAAACTTTTGTTCAGCTGTTAGGGGTTAAAAGTGTTTCGCGTCCCATTTATCCATTTTTGTGAAAATCTACATTGTACAATCACTGTGCAAATTAGAGTGCCTAAGAAGTGAGAAGCCATTAACAGCGTACCTTAATAACCAGTCAAGATGCAGGGATTGCCAGAGCCACCTCCTGCCTTGAGAATCTCCGTTCTAGCTGCCTGCTAATAAGCCATAACGCAAATAACTGCAACGATAAATCCAAAACATTGGAACATGTTATTCCAAATGCTCCTAAAAGGGAAAATCTACTTGCTACTCAAAATCTTACATCATACTCCACCCAAACCACAAAACTAGAGATACCCAATCCTGGAAGCCATAGCATCAATAATTACTGAGTTATAAGATAGATAACCTGTGCACATATATGTAATATTTGGTTCCTTCACAGATGCACCCTTATCTGATGGTTTGGGTGCTCTTTCAGCATCCTCTGCTGAGATAGCTTATGCCATTTGATCAGATTCACCTCCAAGATTAACTACTGTTTTTGTATATTTCTTTCCCAAATTCCCCAACAGGTAGTTTACTGTAACCTGTAAAAACGAGAGGTTACAAGCTTAGAATCTAATATGACGGAACGACTATTAACGATACATACAACACTGAAAAAAACAAGAAAAACATATGGTAAATTGGATGAAACGCCAACTTGGGCAAATATCAATACCAAGCCCATCAAAGGAAATTTGACAACGTGTCATACTATATGGATCTACATTGTTGAATTACTATTAATGCATCACTTGAAGCGCTTGAATGGATTTTCAGAGCATCAATTTCAAATAAATATATACAAGAGATTATGCTTAGGCAAGCGGACTCTTCATCATGCTTACAGACACGAACTGCAAATGAAAGTGAAACAAACACCAGGGTAACAACGTTCAAAAAGAAACCAAAATCGTGATATCACAAAGCACAAGTGAATTGTTTCTATAATATACCCACTGAAACGACCCTTTTTGAGCTCCATCCATAACGGTGACTGATCATGACTTGATTTCAACTAAATCAGAGCAGAGAAAAAGCAAATGCAAAGAATGCAGCTAACAGGCAAGCCAATGTTAAGCTTTTCTTCTGACTTGTTAATCCTGTCAGCACAGGCAAGGCTCTATGCTTAATACTTTTATCAGTTCGAACAATAAGCATAAGAGAAACCATCAAAATGTATGGAATTAAACAATGCAAGTGAGAGATACTATCCCAACTGGTAATCAAAGCTATACAGAGTATATAGCTGAACTGAACCAATCAATCAATAGAATTACAAAATTTCTACTGGATCAATCAATCAAAATACTTCCCAATTCCCAACTAGTAATCAAAACTAGAGAAACACTTGAATAAGGTTCTTGTACCTGTTTAAGACTTTCTTCGCCAGCTTTTCAAAATTCTGAATCTATACCACCGAAGGCAACATCGAACCCTGGATTCTGAACTCATACGAGGTAAATCGAAATGAAATCGAAGGATTCAGAGGCGGATTCAAAGTTTGACCGGAGAAATTGTTTCTTCGATGACGATCTCAATCTAACCCAACCCTAGACATTCAAATAACTCAAAATTCTTGAAATCTGAAAGTTTTACGCATGAATCAACAATCTGAAGAATAAATTCGAAAATTAGGGTTAAATGTCTCGTGATTTAAATCGAGATAGTATAGGGTTAAGCTTTTCTCTGTGGGATATTCCGGAGAGGGAGAGAACTGAGAAGAGAAGGAAGAAGAGAGAGAAAAATTTGAGAAAATGAATCGACTTTTCTACAGTCTTTTGAAACCGGACCGGACCGGCCGGTCAGACCGGAGAACAGGCGACCCAGTCATATTTCCGGTGCGGTCAAACACTGACCCACTAATCTGGTAAAAAACCGCTTTAGTTTATAAAAACCGGATGACCCGGACGGTCCGACCGTTAAACCAGCGACCCGGACGAGCAAAGTGGTTTGACCCAGCTCTATTCCCACGAACTGAATTTCGATTAAAAATAAAAAACGAATAACAAAGAAGAATCACGGAGTTCTTTACTCTCTAACCAATTCGTAACAATTATTTTGTATGAAAGATCATCATCGCACTCTTAGTTTCATTTACAGGGAAAGAATCAATTGTTTTGGATGATAAGAAATGATGTAGCTGGGCTTGAGATTTAATAATCCTTTTCATGATTTTGAACAATTCTCTTTGATGTATGTTAATTGAAATGAAATGATCTAAAAAGAGAACAACTTAAGTCTTTCATTCCTTCTAATGTTGGGCTTCTGCTTTCGAAATTCTTTAAGGTTAGATTTCTACTGTGGTATAAAATGTAAATAATTAGACTTAAGATGGGCCAATATTAGTCATATTCTGTAACTCTCCAACACGTATTTAGTACTTATATATTTGTCGCATGCTTAATTAAACCTCAAATTAGATTAAACTGGATCACTACTTATATTTGACCCAATAAACCTGGGTCAAACCACTGGTTGACCGGTAGACCCTGACCCAGTAACTTTACCGGTTCGCTGTCCGGTCCGGTTTTCAAAACATTGATTTTCTAACTTTTTGGGGGTTGGTTAACGTATAGTTTGGGGCCCGGTTAAATATTTGTTGGGCATTTTTTGCCCTTTGATTAGAACATTTTTAAAAAAGTCAGTTATCTATTGGTTAGGCCGGTTTCTACGGAGCGAGGCAAAACCCATCCCTTCGCCATCCCACGTGGCCTAGCAAACTCTTTTTTGGGCCGTGGTGTCGGCAGAAAAACGTCTATCTAGATAGAATAAGTGCAACATATATTTTTTTCTGCCAACGATGAAATTCTGTCGGTGTCGGCACTATTTCCATCTACATCGACAGTTTTTGTATTTGTATAAATAGCCGACTTTGAGTCACCATCTTCTCACCTCTTCCTCTACTCTACTCTCCTTCTTTCATTTTCTTCTTCTTCATTTCCTCTTTTTCTTCTCGATTTTTTTTTGCAAGCAATTTATATCGATCATGAAACGCATGGTAAAAGCAACAAAGGTTGCACTTAAAGGCAAAGGCAAAAAAAAAAAGAAAAGGTCATGATGATATCTGAACGATCAGCCCACAAATATCGTGTGGAGTCAAGATAAGGATTATGAGTGGGCTAATGTGCGAAAACTCTGCGGTCTTAATATTGTACCAGACCATTTATCAAAGATTACTAAGGTTATACGTTTAAGAGGAGATAATTTATTTATTTTTCTGTCCAACTGTAATATTGGTTATAATTTTTTGTGCAAACTTTAATTAGTATATATTACGATACATATAGGCGCAGGATTAGTCAAAGAAACTTACGATCAACTTCCGCCTACAATTAGAGAGCGAGTAAATAGGTATCCATGGAAAGAGTTTTATTTCATCTACACTCACAATGAGAAAAATAAGTTAATAAAGACGATAATTGAACGGTACTGGAGAACTTCAAATACATTTTTTTCCAGAGATTTTGAGGCGGGTAAGTTTTTTATTAAATTTTTAATTGGGGCAAACCAATACTATTTATGCGCATACTTTAATTATTAAATATGATGATGCATATAGGAATTGGACCTTGGATTGGTACATGGCGCATAATATGCGAAGGACCGGATATTCCTTACAACCAATCCAAGTGGAAAGATGATGATCAGTGGGCCAAACGACTTCCTAAACTAAAACAGTATTGGTCATCTAAAGCTATAAGAGGTGACGGTTTAAATATTGGAGTGTTGAGAGATTTTAATCCAATATTGTAAAAAATTCGAAAATAATGATGATAGTTGGCCCGAAGAAGATTACGATGAGCCTGAGAGAATATTTGTATTATGCATTCTAGGTTATTTTTTTTCCCAATACTAGTTCGAAGGTAAATTTTGGTTTTCTAGAGACTTTGGAGAACTTAGACGTCGCATACAAGTATGAATGGGGAACTCCAATGCTAGCAGAGCTACACAGGAGCCTGAGAGACGTCTCCTCCGAAAATCAGCCACTAGCTTCGATGCATATCATCACATCATAGAGGTAAGAAAATCTAAGTTGGTTTTCATCAAATGTATTATTCTTTACCTGCAACAATAATGTATTTTATTTTATCTTCGTAGTTCTGATGGTATGTTCAGTTTCAAGTGTGTTATCCCACTTTGGAAGAAGAGTCCCCACAATTTCCAATTATGAAGATGTTCCAACTAGAAAACTGGGCACCGGTTCAGCTAACAGATGGAACCACAAGTAGAATATGAGCTGGCTACAAGGAGCCCAACTGAGCACTTTAAGTTTTAAAGGTACAGAGTACGTTGCCTGGAAAGAGTGGAAGAGCACTTTATGTATAGGAAGAGCTTGAGCAGGTGTGTTTTGTATATCCCTGTATCAAAACAGGGTGTTTGGTACTATGGAGAGAGACTCATATGTCAGCATACAAGCCAGTTAGTAAAAGCAATCAACCCATTTGGAACTAGCATAATTTCAAAGGCCGATTATGAACGGGTGATGGGATCTTTGGATGAGTGGGAGACAGCTATGGGCGATAGATATCGGCTGACTTAAGAGGCAACCAAAGAAGAATACGATAAATGGTTTAGACAGGTTGTCGATCCAACTATATTTACAGAGCCAGAAAATTATGGTGGGTGTGATGTCCCAGCAGTAGTTAGGCTTACACTGGGTGGTGGTTTCCTTCCCTCGCATCCGCCTTCGCAATTTCATCAAGGCGCTTCTTCTTCTTCTTCTTCACAAAGACTTTTACAAAGATTTTCACAAAGATATTTTACCCTACTCAGCCATACTCTTCAGATTTACCATCGTTTTCTTGGGCTGTTCAGAGTATTGATGCCGCTAGTGGAGCTCTTGTTACGGTCCAGTTGCATAAAGTTATTTTTGGAGAGAGTCAACCATACAGTATGGTAGATTCTTCAAGTGAGGAGCTTCAACAAAGATGTAACGATTATCACAACCTCTTGGGTAGATTTCAGGCGATGCACATCGATGAGATGACTAAATGGAGAACATGCTTATTCTTTTGCCTTGGCATTG
>JAJJMA010020192.1:0-38712 GCA_023529015.1 Papaver nudicaule | reverse complement strand
AACAAATTCTCCATTCTTCTTGAGATACTGGTTTTCCTCATCCCAGTTAACAGACCAATAATCATGATTGGCTAGAGCAGAATGCTCAGGAAGAAAAGCTTCACGGGGGATAGTCTTTTCCCCATCTTCAAAACCTTTGAGCCAAGGACCTTCAACTTGACAAGGAATTTCGCCCCAACGGTTTTCAGATTTATGGCGGACTGAGGGATTCTCAGTGGTAGAAGTTTTCCTGTCAACGTCCCTCAAGAATTTTTTGGAGTTGTCTGAACCTCTTCTTGACTCAATGCGATATAGCCAAGGCTCGCCGGCTCTAAGGCTAGGCTTTATTTGGTATTGATCAATAAAATTTCAACGGTATACAGTTCCTTATTGACAAAGGATGGATTCCTAGCGATATTAGGATAGAGCGTATAGCCGTTGCTGCGGGCAACCCATTCATAAAGAATACGAATAGAATTACCAGAAAGTTGAGCAGGATGCTTGTTTATGCGCTTCAACAGCAGAAGAAGAAGGGGATTAGCAGGATCATAGAGGGGGAATTGATACCCAGCCCTAATTTGGCCCATGGATATAACCAGATGGTTTTCATCTTGACCATCTTGGCGAATATGTTTTAGGAGGAGTTTCTCAGAGCACATAGTGACGCCGGGAAGAGGAGAAATGTTAAGCGCTGAAGTAATTTTATGCGCTGGAGTGCAGTATCCTTCCCAATCATCACCCCAAGAAGGTTTACCGCTTGTATCAGAAGATTCTTCATCATCAGACTCATGGTCTTGAGAGCGTGAGGAGGATTCAGCGTCCTCTCGATTGGACCCTCGTTGTTGAAGTTCTAGGTTTTGGTCATAGGAAGAGTCAGTTGAAGCCATTAGATAATCGGAGAAGATGAAGATTGACCGGAAAATGGAAGTTGCAGAGGTTAAAGTCACCGGAATAAGAAAAAAAAAGACAAAAAATGAATCTGGATGGAAGGCGTAGTAAAGCAGTAACCAAGAAGGGATTTCACACCAGTAAAAAGTTGAAAAGGGGCGGAAAATGGTGGTTTCAGGCGAAAGAGCGACGGAGCAGCGGCGGTTAGGGTTTTAGAGCAGAGAAAGAGAAGAGAAAAACTGAAAGAAAGATAGGAAAAATGAAGAGAGCCAAAGTATTTATAGGAAAGGGAGTCTTGACGGGTTCAACCGGTTGCAGGTCATAAAGCAATTCCGATATTTACGGCATGCCGCTGCACGTGGAAAAGAGTACTGTCAGAAGAAATGCGCTGGCATTTTCAGCGGTTTGAGAATTTCATCTTCAGCGTCTAAAGTCTCTGAAGATGAAAGAGGCAAAATGTAGGTGTAGAAAATGCCTTAGGCCCATTTGTAAGAACTTAAGGAGAGATTTGTATTAAGGAGGGCATCCATAAGAAAGGAAGTATGGTGACAGCGGCATCTATCAGTGGTTGTCTGTACGACGAAAGGGCGCTGAAGAAATATTTGGGATAGCGGTATACTATAGAATAGCATCAGCGGTAAAGCCTCGACAAAAGCTGAATAAGTTGGTTGGGCATTCAATGCTGAGCAGAACGGTCGAATTGTCAGGTTGAATGGTTGACTCAGTGGAATCCGAGTCATCGATCTTATCCAATACGGTGGAAGACGCTGAAGTTGTAAAGAGAAGCCGCTGAGACGTTGAGGAAACACGGCGGTAAGGCGGTGAGGAAGAGGACAAGTAGTGTCAGATTCTTTTGTATGTATTAGCTGTATTCCATTGTTGTAAGCGCCTATATAAGGCCGAGTACGTCGATTGAGAGAGGGGTTGGAAAAGTGATTGTTGGGACTTGGTTTATTGAGAGGAAGCTATCTTCGCTATCTTCTTACTCTCCATAGCCCAAGTTGACAGTGAGATCTTGAAGTCATTGTAGAGTGTATATCCTTAGCAAGGTGAGATGCAAGGATTCCATTAATAATATGTTTGAGGGTTTTGGCTTACTTATCTGTTATGCTATGATTGTGGTTTTATCCTTAGTTCTGTTTCATGTTTATGTTTAAGTGCTGGTATGTATGTTGATTGAAGTTTACTCTAAGAGTGTATGTTATGTTGTGTTTATGGTCTTTAAATAGGGGTGTATTGGTAAAATCTCTACTATGGGGATTTTACCAACTACATTTTGGCGCTAGAAGAGGTCTGAACCTGTGTTTTTCAAAAAAATTCTTCTTGTTTTCATGAAACTTAAGCTATTTTGTGTGGTAATGAAGTTTTTTAAGTATTGATTACGCTGTTGTGTTTGATAGATGCTAGCTTTTCAGTCATAGTAGTCATAAGTATGTTTATTGTTGTTTAAGGAGGCTGAACCTTAAAAGGCTCTTATGATTAGGAAATATTGAATGTTTTTAACATGATTGGTGGTGTCTTAATAGCACTTATGCTACTGGTGGTTTTTTAACCATAAATTTATGCTTGTAAGCTTATTAGGTTGTTGTGTTATTTTGTATGGTAATAAGGTTTTCAAACATAGATTATGCTGCTGTATTTGAAGTCATGAGTATGTTTACTGTTGTTAAGGAAGCTGAACCTTAAAAGGCTCTTGTGTTAGGAATTATGGAGTGTTTTGAGTATGATTAATGATGTCTTAACAGCACATATGCTGCTGGTGGTGTTTAACCATAAAGACGCTAGTAAACCTATTAGAATCTTCTTGCTATGAAAGTTTGAAAGCATTGCTGCTGATTAATCTTTACAAAACTTTGGGGAAAACTTTTCTGTTAAGGAGTGTTGGGCGTCATTAGTGTGTTCATAGTTATGTTTAATTATGGTTCTTCTCATTCGTAGAGGCTTAACATAATTTCTTTTTCTTAACTTAAAAGTGTTGGTTCAAAAGTTAGAATTTCAACCTTTTTCTTTCTTTGTTATGCTGGAACACGTAGTAAGGATTTCTTGTTTAGATGTTATGAAACTCTTGCTTGTGTGATAAGTCCATATACGTCATTAGGAATCTAGGATGATGATTGATTACTACGTTTAACATGATTTTTAGCAGATGTCTCTTATTCTACATGCCATAGTGTGATTGTTTGGTTAAAGTGTTGTGTAAGGTCATTAGCAAAATCTCAATACCGTACAAATTTTGATCTTGGATATGAATATGGTCAGCAAACTTTGGTGTTTTTAGGGTTTCAACAAGTTTTCAAAATCTAGGGTTTTTCTTTTTTCTTCCAACTGCCGACAAGATTAGGTCATACTCTGCAATTGTCACTGCTGTAATTCTGAGCTATTTTGTTTGTTTCCTAATTTATCAGAAACTGTCTAACCGCCTCCACTAACGAATTTGGCATTTGTTAACAGTCAAGCTAGCTTAATACTGTCAGGAAGTGCTTTTGTTGTTTTCTACACAGGATACCAAAATGGCGACTAAGCGGAAAGGAGGCACGGCGTCATCAAGTAAAGCTCCAAAGTTTCCCATACCCGCTCAGTCTGTACCCCTTCCTAATCGGCATAACTTGAGAAGTTCAGCAGTACCACCACTAGGTTTTGCACATGATTTTTTTCTTGAGCGGCAATGCAAGTCAGCAGACAACAACACCACAGTCAGTGACCCAGCAGCAACAATCAACAACGCCCCAGCCGGAGATTCAGCAACAACAACCAATGGCGCCGACACCAGAACAACAGCAAACAGCAGCAATGCAGTCAGCGGTACCTCAACAGCAGACAGCGGCTATGGATACTGTTCTGATACAAGACATAACACACTTGGATGGAATACCAGAAGAGGATAAAGAAGAAGAAGTCCCAGCGCAAAGTAAAGGAAAAAGCAGTGGATGACGGCACCACCAAAGAAACAGCGATTCCCGGCGAGACGTCTCATGCAGTTGAAGGACTATCAAGAGTAGCAGGTGGCAATCTCAACTCTAATGGGTTACCCTCAAGAGCAGCTGGTAACACTTCAAAAGAGATAGGAGGTAGCAGTAGAATGGTAGCAGCTGTTGGAACATCAAGAACGGTGCCAATAACAGTGTCAGAGGGAAAATCCGCTAGCGCTACTGAAGAATTACTAAAAAAGTTCTTTGAACAGAGCACCATAAATCAAGCTCAGATGCAGTTGCAGATGCAAAGACAGATGGACATTATCCTTCAGAGCAACTTACAGTTGGCAGAGCAGCACAGGCAGTTAATGGAAAGTCGAAGCAGAAGCCGCTCAACTCATACAGTACACAAACATCAAAAGAGCAGATCTACAAGGCCAGAGGTGGCAGCATCTACATCGAAAAAGGAAGAAGGAAGTAAGAGGACTGGGTAATCTAATCACGGCGAGGAAAGTTACGCCGACTCGGGTAAATTAGATGATTATCAAGAATATGTTGCAAAGAGGTTACGCCGTATGGAGAAGAAGATAGAAGAAGTCACAGGTCAGCCAAAAGACGATAAACTAAAGAAGGCAATCTTAGAAGCAAAAAAGACACCATTTGTAGATGCAATTATGTATGGACATATATCCAAGAAATTTAGTATGCCAACTTTTACATCAATCTTCGACGGTACAGGAGATCCTACATTGCACTTACAGAGCTACAGAAGAGATTTAACAGCATGGACCGGCTCAGATCCAATAATGTGCATGTCGTTTGCCGCTGCTCTTAAGGATGAAGCTTTGGCTTGGTTCGGCGGTCTGAGAGAGAAGTCAATTGCAAGATACACACAGTTGGAAGAGAAATTCATTGCAAACTATATTCAAAACAAGAGAGTGCGCCCTGGGGCAGAAAAGTTGTTTAACAATAGAAAAAGACCTATGGAAACGTGTAGAAGTTATATTATGAGATGGAGGAAACTTTGTAGTGAAGTAGGATCGGCGGTATCTGACAAAGAGAAGATGCGGGCATTTATTAGCTCAATGGAAACAACGGATCAAATGTTCCAGTCTTTATATTGGACTCAAGTGGCAGATATAGGAGAATTGAGGGCAAGACAGAATGAATTGTTGATATATGAAGAAATGCAAGAAGAAGAAGAGCGCCAAAAGAAGGAAAGGGCAAAACATGCTCACTCTATCAACAATTTGTCGCCAGAAGAACAAGAAGAAGCAAGAAAGGAATGGATAAAGGAGCACAAAAAATTGGAGGCAGCAGCAGCAACACCCTCAGCGGCAGTCGTCCCACATCAGCAGCCACAAGAACGACAGCAGTATCAGCAGAATGGCACTCAACAGGGGAATCAAGGAAAGAGAGATACTTATGCAGGAAGAGATGATCAAGACAACAGGGGAGGATATGACAATAGAGGTAGATACGCCAACAATTGTAGAAGGAATTACGGCGATAACAGAGGAGGATATGACAACCGGCGACAAGGTAATGGTGATAGAAGATTCAACAATGACAATCGAAGATTCGGCGACAGAAAGCCAGGATACCCAGATTTCCAAGACGCCACACTACCGAAACTACGTGTCACATATACTGATGCATTTGGACAGATAGAAAGTTCAGCATCAAGGAATGAAATCCGCTATCCTTTT
This sequence comes from Papaver nudicaule, assembly GCA_023529015.1. NCBI lineage: Eukaryota > Viridiplantae > Streptophyta > Magnoliopsida > Ranunculales > Papaveraceae > Papaver > Papaver nudicaule. The sequence continues at coordinate 33,224 of JAJJMA010020192.1, read as the reverse complement.
AACAGAGGAAATCCCGCGAACCCTATTTCTAATACTACCCAATACTGCCAATACCATCAATTACATGGCCACACAACTGAAAACTGCACAGGAGTACATAGATTCATCTGTATGGGAAGATTTCAAGATTTCTTAGAGTTACCCCCAGCGCCACCATTGGAGGTTCAGCCAATCCAGGTTGTACAGCCAAAGCCTGAAGTTTTTGAAGTAGAAGTTCAGCGTGATTTGAAAGAGTTGAATTGTTTCTATATTGTGCACTCAACAATCAGTAGAGATGAATTCCATAATAATGTAATGTCAAGAATTCATAAGAGGGATAGCAATGGAAAAGAGATTTTCAGTGTCGCCGTCAAGAACATCCCACTATTAGAATGGATGAAAAAGCCAGTCAGTTTTTCGGCGGTAGAACTATCACCTGAGGCAAGAAATCATTTGAACCCATTGGTCCTTACCATCCAAATAGGAAAATTCAAAGTTCCAAGAGTACTGGTAGATCCAGGGAGCTCTGTCGACATTCTCTTCAACTCAGCGTACCAGGCCATGGATTCTAAAGAAGAACCGGTGGAGTCATTAGTTCCTTCCTCATACAGTATTTATGGATTTAATGGGATAGCGTCCAAGCCTAAAGGAGAAGTGAAAATGAAGGTTGTTACGTGCAAGACCTTGATCATGGATACTACTTTCTGTGTCGTGGAGGTAGATTCGCCCTATGCAGCAATCCTTGGCAGACCTTGGTTACACAGCATCAAGGGAGTACCTTCGACTTATGACCAGCGGTTGCGATTTCCAACTCCAGAAGGGGTAGCTGAATACATTGGCGACTCATCTACAGCAAAGGCATGCAATGAAGTAGACGTCAAAATGCGTGAAACTCGAAAGGCCAGATTGAATGAGAAAAAGAAGCAGACAAAAGAAGCAACCAAGGCTAAAGAAATAACAGAACTAGTCGCTGACCCCAACAAATACATTCTTTCTGTGAAGGAGGGCGATCCAGCAGCAAGTCCTTCAGCGGCACCTTTATAGCAATTAAAGGAACCTTCGCATATGGGTGAGCCAGATTTGCATTTCACAGCGGTAGAACCTACAAGAGAGATCAACATAGGTGAAGAAGATGCTCCTAAGATAGTAAAAATTGGTACCTTATTGAATGAAGAAGAATCTCGGCAGCTAGAGGCTTTATTAAAAGAATACGTGGATGTTTTTGCTTGGGGCATGAATGAGATGCCGGGTATTGATCCAGAAACTGCGTGCCATAGGTTGGATATAGAACCAAGGATCAGGCCATTCAAACAGCGTCCAAGGAAGTTGGCACCAGCATACAAGGAGGCGGTGGAAGCAGAGATTGACAAGATGAAGGCGTCAGGAATCATTAGGCCATTTCAATATCCAGAGTGGATAGCTAATATGGTGGTGGTTCCTAAGAAGAATAAAGGGGTAAGAATTTGCATTGACTTCAGCGACTTGAATAGGGCGTGTCCTAAAAACAGCTTTCCATTACCAAGCATAGATCAGACTGTCGATGCCACCTCTGGGCATGAGCTACTATCTTTTATGGACGGTTATTCTGGATATAACCAGATACCGCTGGCAGAAGAAGATCAGCGTCACACAGCCTTTTTCTCCACTAAGGGTTTATTTTGTTACACAAGAATGCCATTTGGTCTCAAAAATGCTGGCGCTACGTACCAAAAGATGGCTCAAGATATGTTTGAGAAATGAATAGGTAAAACTATGGAGGTATACGTCGATGATATGTTGGTCAAAAGCAAGAAAAAGAAGGATCACGTGCAAGACTTGAAAGAAATCTTTGATCACATGAGGATAACCAAGATCAACCCAGCAAAGTGCGTATTCGGCGTCACATCTGGAAAATTTTTGGGTTATGTTGTCACAAAAAAGGGAGTAGAGGCAGATCAAGCCAAGGTTAAAGCTGTTTTGGAAATGCCTTCGCCGGTAACATTGAAAGATGTCATGCGCTTAAATGGCGTACTGGCGTCTCTTAACAGATTTATATCTCGATTCTCTGACAAGTGCAAATTATTTTTCCAAATGCTGAAGAAAGGAGAGAAGTTCAACTGGACAAAAGATCATGAGGATGCTTTTCAGGGAATAAAGAAGTACTTAGCCACCTTACCAGCTATTCAGCCGCCGGAACATGGAGAAGACTTGAGGGTCTACTTGGCGGCCACATCATCAGCGGTCAGTGCAGTCTTAGTACGGACAAAAGGAGGAGAGACACCAATCTACTATATTAGTCGAACTCTACAACCCGCTGAGAAGAATTATACTAAGATAGAGCAATTGATACTAGCTCTGGTTTTCGCCACTAGCATACTTCGTCCATATTTTCATGCTCATCCCATAACGGTGCTCACTAAAACTCCAATTGAAGCTGTCCTTCATAGTTCTCAAAGAGCAGGACGTATTGCAAAATGGAATGCTCAGATAGATCAATACGGCGTCAAATATGAAATTAGGACAGCTCAAAGGTCACAGGTTATCGCTGACTTCCTGGCAGATTTTCCCATAGAAGAAGAAGAAGAAGAAACTGAAGATATTCCATTTATGGAGAAGGAAGATCCAGATGAAGGAGTCCCAGAGTTGCTGAAAAGAGATCCAAATCAGTGGGAAGTATATGTTGATGGCTCAGCTAATAAAGAGGGCAAAGGAATTGGCATAGTCTTTATCTCACCAAAAGGTTCAAGGATAGTCCACTCATTCAGATTAGAGTTCCCAGCTACAAACAATGAGGCAGAATACGAAGCGGTAATACATGCTATGAGGCTTATAATTGAGATGGACATCAGCAACATCCGTTTGACTAGTGATTCTCAGCTGGTCATTCGACAGATCTTAGGCAGATATGAAGCACATGATAGCTCACTAAAGCAATATTTACAATTGGCAAGAGAATACGCTAACAAGATTACCGGCATCGAATTTAGACACATATGCAGAAATGACAACAGACATGCTGATGCACTGGCATTCATCTCCTCTATGATGGCGGATCCAGAAGTACCAGCAATAGCAATTGAAAGATTAAAGATGTCATCAATAGAAGGAAGAAGGAAACAGGAAATCCTGGCGGTAGATACGGAAGAGTCAGCGGAAACAGACTGGAGAGTTCCTATCAGATACTACTTGGAGCATCTCACCACTCCTGGAAACAAACTTTTAGCGCATAAGGTTATCAGCAGGTCAAGAAATTATGAGTTAAGAGACGACGTCCTATACAGAAGATCATTTGCTGGGCCACTATTACGATGCGTATCAAGAGATGAAGGAAAGAAGCTGTTGAAGGAAATTCATGAAGGAGACTGTGGAAATCACAGCGGACAGAGAGCGCTGGCTCTAAAAGTAAAGATGCAAGGTTATTACTGGCCTTGGATGAATGGTGATTCTGCTGAGTATGCTAAGCGGTGTAGGAATTGTCAGCTGTATGCAAATAAAATAAAAGCGCCGGCAGTCTCGCTAAATTCAGTATTAAGCCCTTGGCCCTTTGCCAAGTGGGGGATTGACATCATTGGACCGCTGACACCAGGGTCGGGACAGCGCAAATATATTATTGTGGCAACAGATTATTTTACCAAATGGTGTGAAGCTAAGGCGCTCAGACAAAGAACATGAAAAGAAGTATTTACATTCATATGGGAAAATATATTCTGTCGTTTTGGTGTTCCGGCGGAAATTTGCACGGACAATGGGAAAGAATTGGTCGGCGAAAACATTGAAAACCTGCTGGCAACATATGGCGTTAAACTGGGAAAATCCACTCCTATCTATCCTCAAAGCAACGGGCAGGCGGAGGCCACCAATAAAACAATAGGAATGGGGTTAAAAAAGCGAGTTGAGGGACACAAGAAGGCATGGTGTGAGCATCTCCACAACGCCTTATGGTCTTACAGAACTACAATTAGAGAAGCAACTGGAGCATCTCCTTTTTTACTCACATTTGGTGCTGAGGCAGTGCTTCCATCAGAAGTTATGTTGCCAACAACAAAACACGAAGCTTGGGAGAAGAACCTCAATACAGACTTAATCTTGGCGAAACTAGACGACTTGGAAGAACAGCGGCTAATTGCTTTGACTCATATGGAGAATTACCACCGCCGTCTAGCCAGGGAGTACAATAAGCGTGTAGTGAAAAGAGATTATCAGCCTGGTGATCTGGTATTAAGAGAGATACCGCCGTATCAGAAGAAGAAAGGATGTAAGAAGCTGGAACCTACTTGGGAAGGCCCTTATGTCATCTAGCGTGTAGCAGGTAGTGGAGCTTATGTGTTAGTTGATGAGCATGGAAAAGAACTTGAGCATCCATGGAATGCCAAGTTTATCAAGAGATTCTATCCATAAGGATACATGTAAAAATCCGAAGTCTTGGGCGGGCATAATACCCAAGAAATCTTATTAGCTTTTGTAATCTGCAGCAAATAAGATCCGGGGACGTAGGTTTGCTTTGTGCGCCGAACCCCATTAACAAATTATTGTGTCATTTTTACTTATACGGCGATAAATACGCTGAGGCAAAATTGCCAAACAAATTTTACAAGGCTCAATGCTGAGGCAAAATTGCCAAACAAATTTTACAAGGCTCAACAGCCATATGCTGAGGCAAAATTGCCAAACAAATTTTACAAGGCTCAACAGCCATATGCTGAGGCAAAATCGCCAAACAAATTCTACAAGGCTCAACAGCCATACGCTGAGGCAAAATTGCCAAATAAATTTTACAAGGCTCAATAGCCATATGCTGAGGCAAAATTGCCAAATAAATTTTACAAGGCTCAATAGCCATGCGCTGAGGCAAAATTGCCAAACAAAAATTTTTACAAGGCTCAATAGCTATATACTGAGGCAAATCTGCCAAGAAATTATACGCCGGGACATAACGAAACATTTTAGTTTTCAATGCATGGCTTCGAATAGCAGTAAACCTGGCTAACTGGTGCTATAACTCCTGACGCGTTACTTGTTGATCTGTAAGTGCTGGCAGAAAAATATAAGACTCCCGGAGGCACTAACCACCCTCTTGGCAAACCTACCACTTATAATAGATCACCGACGGGCACAAGTAACAATGTATAGCGAAAACGGTTGCGATGTGGCTAAGGAAAAATACTGTCAGCTCATCATTGAAACTAAAATGGATTCGATTATACCGGCGGAAACAAACAAAAAGAGTTATATATATAACAAAATGCAAAGGTAGAAAAACATCTACCAAAGTTCCATAATAAAAGAAGTGGGAGATATAAACATATCTCATGATTACACAAAAAGCATGAAAAGCTAAGAGTTATCTAGATAACACTTGATAACTAGAATATGAAACATTTATCAGCTTTGCACATCTGGAGATTTCAAAGGATTTTCAACAGGCATATTTGGGTCTTTAAGCGGGGAATCTTCATTTTCTTCTCCAGCTTCAGTGGAAACTCCACCTTTCCCTTGGTTTGGATTATTGGCGTCTTGATGCTGATGTTCAGAAGTGTCTTGGTCGTTGTTACCATTAGCACCTTTACCGCCATCTTGATCACCTTCGGCGTCTTCTGCTTCATCACTGCCCTCTTGAGAATCTGAATCGCTGTGTATATGAATGGCATCTTCGGCGTTACCCTCATCATCAGCAGCAACAGGGGTAGTTTCCGTGTCAGGTGGATGGCGACCAGGAGCATAGTCATCTGGAATATCCAATTCGTGATCAGGGCAAAACTTTGCCAAGTACATCTGGATAGCATAGAAACCGGCCATTCTAACATCAGAAGCATTTCGCTCTTCTAGGGTTTGAGCAGACTTCTTGGCGAGACTCAACTCAGATTTAAGGACATCTTGCATATGCTGAAGCTTCGCAGACTTAGAAGCTTCAGCGTCAAACTTCATCTTGTACTCCTGGAGAGCTTTGACGTCATTCTCTAAGTTGGTAATCTTACAAGTACATTGTAAATGATCAGTCTCCAGCGCATGCAATTTGCTTCCACATGACTGGTGAACTTTTACTTGCCCTTCCAGCTCAGTAATCCTGGCAGTACATCCTTTGTGTTTCTTCAAGACAACGGTTTGTTCTTCCAGCTGAGACTCCAACTTTTTGTACTTCTCTGAAGTAAGGAAAAGCATTGTGTTAACATTGAGGCAGTAGTAAACTGGAAATTACATGAGAAAATGAAATCCTAAGGAACTACCTTCTAGACCGCTAACATACTCTTGAATACCCTTTTTAGCAATACTTATTTCATCAAGTTTACTCAGAACTTCTTGATCAGAACAAGGGCCAACGGCCTGTTTGATTCTGAGTTTAAGTATGGTATTATCTTCATTCAGCTCCCTAGCGCGATCTCCATGAATTTGGGCAAAATCTTTATGATGTTGAATTTCACTTCTGGCGGTATCCCTTTCAGCGGTACGACAAACCAATGTAGATGATAGACGGGAAATGGTGGCCTCTTTATCCTTTAGTTGGGTGGTTATCTTCATATGCTCCACAATAGCTTTTTCCTTGGCCTTGCGTTCCAATTCAGCTAAGCGAGAGGCGTTGTCAAGCTCACTTTTTTCCCATGCCACATCCGCTTCGGAAACTTTGAGCAGATGATCAAGATTTACGTTAAGATCAGTGACATTACGCAATTCTTGGTGGTACCATTTAACATCTTGGCCCAAATTGAGTAACATATTACGTTGCTTAGTGTTAGCACTAGTCAACTTACCAATCTCAACTTCGGCTCGCTTTAATCGGTTATCAGGGTGTAGTCGGCGACCTTATAAGGGAAAGGGACTAGACGTTGGGAAAAAGGACGACAGAATGAAAAACTATTGTATGAAAAATTTGAAACAACCACTAACCTTGGAGTTCTTCATGCTTTTTTTTCTCTTGATTGAAATTGATGCGCATACGACTGCTCTCCTTCTTTTCTACAGCTAGCTGGTGTTTCAAGGAAGCATTTGTTTGATCAATTGTGGCCTTTGCTTGGCGCAGATTGTCAAGTTCTTGTCTTAGCTGAGCATTCAGTGTGATACTACCAAGATTGCGCTGAAAATCCTGCAGAATATAGGAGAATAGTTAGAAGTGAAATCTAGAATAAAGGTATAAGGATGAAGCTGAGGCAATAATATATACCATGACGGCGCCACATAATTGTTCATAAGGGGCTAGCTGGGAAACGGCAGTAGTAAGTTCAGTAGGTCTCAGCGCCAACCCATGTTCACTCAGCTTGCTCATGGATTCTAGATAGAGGGTACTAGAGCCTCCTTGGTCTTGAGATAGTAAAGTAGCAAAGGAATCAGCTAACTTGTTGGGCGGTAATTGAATCTCTGTGGAACTATTGCCAGCAGAAGTGCAAGGCAGAGCGTTCAAAGAAAGAAGGTGATGAAGAACTGAGACAGCGTTGTCAACAGCTGAGGCAGAGGCAGGCTCAATTAGGTTGTTTGATTGCTCAGGAGTTGGCATCTCAACGGTATTCTCGCCAGCAGTATCCACATTCATCTCAGCGGTACCTTGCTCAGTGGTTGCAGTAACTGAAGTAGTAATTGGTGGAGTTATAGAAGTTTCTTCAAACACCTCATCAACGTGACGCTCACCAGCAGGTTTCGCAGACTGGTCTTCAGAAATAGGGCCACTGACAATATTCGGTTTGTTGGACTGGTCACCTTTCTTGGAAGCCGTAGACTTTTTACTCTTTGGCAATTTTTATTTATTCTTGGAGGAGTCGCCATCCTTATTCTTGGAAGATTCGTCATCATTTTTCTTGGAAGAGTTGCCGTCCCTCTTCTTGGAAGATTCATCATCCCTTTTCTGGGAAGAACCGATATCCTTTCTTTTGGAAAAGTCGTCGCCTTTCTTAGCAGCAGAAGCAGACTTGGAACTGTCGCTTTTCTTGGATCCAGCAGTAGGCATACCAGGGAGTGCACCAACAGCGGCTTTAACACGATCAATTGCGCTGAGAGGTGTCTCTGGCTTGGATTTCTTCTTGGGTTGCTGAGAAAAGGAAAATCATCATCAGCAGTTAAGCTAACAAACAGAGGCAAATATATACATATATTTCAAAAGCAATAGCAAAGTGTTTGTTACCTCAACAGCGTCTCCATCTTTTCCTTTTTCCTCTTGGTGCCTTGTCCATTCTTAGTGGGTGGTTTACAAAACTCGGGTTTCTTAACCCATTTGCCTTTTTCACCAGTAACAAATTCTCCATTTTTCTTGAGATACTGGTTTTCCTCATCCCAGTGAACAGACCAAAAATCATGATTGGCTAGAGCAGAATGCTCAGGAAGAAAAGCTTTACGGGGGATAGTCTTTTCCTCATCTTCAAAACCTTTGAGCCATGGACCTTCAACTTGACAAGGAATTTCGCCCCAGCGGTTCTCAGATTTATGGCGGACTGAGGGATTCTCAGTGGTAGAAGTTTTCCTGTCAACGTCCCTCAAGAATTTTTTGGAGTTGTCTGAACCTCTTCTTGACTCAATGCGATATAGCCAAGGCTCGCCGGCTCTAAGGCTAGGCTTTATTTGGTATTGATCAATAAAATTTTCAACGGTATACAGCTCCTTATTGACAAAGGATGGATTCCTAGTGATATTAGGATAGAGCATATAGCCGTTACTGCGGGCAACCCACTCATAAAGAATACGAATAGAGTTACCAGAAAGTTGAGCAGGATGCTTGTTTATGCGCTTCAACAGCAGAAGAAGAAGAGGATTAGCAGGATCATAGAGGGGGAATTGATACCCAGCCCTAATTTGGCCCATGGATATAACCAGATGGTTCTCATCCTGACCATCTTGGCGGATATGTTTTAGGAGGAGTTTCTCAGAGCACATAGTAATGTCGGCGAGAGGAGAAATGTTAAGCGCTGGAGTAATTTTATGATCTTTAGTGCAATATCCTTCCCAGTCATCACCCCAAGAAGGCTTACCGCCAATGTCAGAAGTTTCTTCATCATCAGATTCTTGGTCTTGAGAGCGTGAAGATGATTCAGCGTCCTCACGATTGGACCCTTGTTGTTGAAGTTCTTGGTTTTGGTCATAGGAAGAATCAGTCGAAGCCATTGGATAGTCGGAGAAGATGAAGATTAATCGGAAAAGGAAGTTGCAGAGGTGAAAATTCACCGGAGTAAGGAAAAAGTGAGTAAAAGGTGAATCTGGAAGGAAAATGTTATAGAGCAATAACCAAGAAGGGGTTTTACATCAAAAAGAAGTTGAAAAAGGGGCGGAAAAGGGTAGTTTCCGATGGAGCAGCGACGGTTTGTGGTGGTTAGGGTTTTTTGTTTAGGGTTTCTGAGAAAAAAAAACCAGAAAGAGAAAATTTAAGAAGGAATGGAAAAGAAAATAGGGAGAATGAAGAAAACCAAGGTATTTATAGGAAAGGGAATCTCAACGGGTACAACCGGTTACAGGTCATAAAGCAACTCCTATATTTACGGCATGCCACTGCACGTGGAGAAAAGTACTGACAAAGGAAATGCGCTGGCATTTTCAGCGGTTGAAGAATTTCATCTTCAGCGACTAAAGTCTTTAAAGATGAAAGAGGCAAAATGTAGGTGTAGAAAATGCCTTGGGCCAATTTATAAGAACTTAAGGAAAGATTTGTACTTAGGAGGGTATCCATAAGAGAAGGAGTATGGTGACAGCGGTAGATGTCAGCGGTGTATATTTATGACGAAAGGGCGCTGAAGAAGAGTTTAGAATAGCGTTATACTACAGAACTACATCAGCGGTAAAGCCTCGACAAAAGCTGAATAAGTTGGTTGAGCATTCAATGCTGATCAGAACGTACGAATTGTCAGGTTGACTGGCTGACTCAGTGGAATCCGACTCATCGATCTTATCCAACACGATGGAAGGACGCTGAAGTTGTATAGAGAAGGACGCTGAAGCTGTAAAGAAAAAGCGCCGAGATATAGGAAGGGCACAGCGGTAAGGCGGTGAGAAAGAAGACAAATAGTGTCAGAGTCTTTTGTATGTATTAGCTGTATTCCATTATTGTAAGCGCCTATATAAGGCCAAGTGTGTCGACTGAGAGAGGGGTTGGAAAAGTTATTGCTGGGAATTGGTTTATTGAGAGGAAGCTATCTTCTTACTCTCCATAGCCCAAGTTATTGGTGAGATCTTGAAGTCATTGTAGAGTGTATATCCTTAGCAAGGTGAGATGCAAGGATTTCAGTAATAATAATCTATGCTTGAGGGTTTTAGCTTACTTATCTGATGTGTTATGCTTGTGGCTTAGTCCTTAGTTCTGTTCATGATTATGCTTAAGTGCCAATATGTATATTGATTGAGCTTTACTTTAAGTATGTATGTTATATTGTGTTTATGGTCTAAAAATAGGGGTGTATTGATAAAATCACCTATATGGGGATTTTACCAACTACATTGGATTATAGAGGGGAAACGGCAACCCTGCCTTCAACTGACCAAAGGCAACCACATCACAAGTATTGCTTGTTTCTGGTCGAAGAAGATCGTCGACAAACATCAAGTCGGATGCTTTCTTGACCCCCGGTAGGGAAGTAATTTTAGGTTTCAGATGCTCCACTCCAAAGGAAGGGCAATACCCAGACCAATTAGCCTTCCAATCTGGCCTTTTTGGAACAGGGTTCTTAGTCTTGCTAGATTTGCCCTAGGATTTCGAAGGTTTAGCGGAAGAAGCCATAAGAGCAGGCAGAAGTCGATCGGAGAAGATGAAGATTGGTGGTTACCGGCGAAAGTCAACCGGAGAAGATGAAGATTGGTGGTTACCGGCGAAAAGTCGACCGGAGAAGATGAAGATTGGCGGTTACTGATAAATGAAGCTTGCTGGGAAAGAAATCTGAAGGCAGAAATTGGCACGGATGGAAAAATCAAGAAGAAGGGAAGGAAACCCCAGGATTAAGTGAGAAATGGAGAATGAAGGAAGCAGCAGCAGCAATCAGTATTCTAGGGTTTTAGAAAGAGGGAGAAAGCTCTGGTCGATGAAAAAATAAAAGGTATAGATTGGATTATGGAAGAAAAGGTTATATTTATAGTAAAGGAAGAGCAACCGATGCTTCGAGTCATCAGGTCAAAAGTAAGCCATGCATGGACGTGTCCAAGAAGGAGCAGAAACCGCAAGGTATTTTCGGCGAGCTAGCAGAGTTTTCATCTTCGACGACTAAAGCCTTGGAAGATGAAAGAGGCAAAATGTAAGGGTAGAAAATACCTCGGCGATATAAAGCATCTGAGAAGAGAAAACATGCTGGAGGATATGGCAGAGATGTAGGAGATCAACGAGTAAGCGATATCAGCGACATAGTACGGCGAGTATTGGGGGAGTGTAGAGCGAGGTTGGTCAGCGAGAGGAAACACGTCACCCATTGGTAGTTGAGAAGTAGGTGGGCATTTAAGAGAAGTCAGAACGGATATATTGTCAGGTTGACTATTTGACTCAGTGGAGGATGCGTCATTGTTCTTATCTACTAAAGATTCTATCGTTTATGGAACAAGGTATAGGTCGCCGAGAAGAAGTGTCGGCGAGTCAAGACAAAATAGTGTCAGTCCTGGTTGTTTGTATTAGCTGTATTTTTTAACCTATGGAGAAAGGGGTTGGACACATTTCGGATTGGTCTAAGGAGAGGAACAGTATCATACTTGCTCTCCATAGCCCAAGGCTGGAATTAGGGTTCTTATTGAGAGACACACTTAGAAGATTGGCTAGGTAATTGAGAGTTGTAATCATGCTTATACTAGTGATAATCCTTGGATGTAGTCCTCACTTATGAGGGCGAACCAAGTAAAACATCATGTCAAGTATCTCTAACCCTTCTCTCTTTAATAATGTTCATATTACTTGTTAGGTGTATGACTAGGAATGATTGTGTGTATGTTGTTGTATGATATTTGGGTGTATTGTATAAGATCTAATCATTGGGGTTTTATACAGTTACAGAGCCCTAGCATTAAAAGTAAGATGCAAGGATATTATTGGCCTTGGATGAATAGTGATGCCAAAGAACATGCTCGCTGATGCAAACAATGCCAGTTGTATGGAAGAAGAATTAAAGCGCCATCACAATCATTAAATTCAGTGCTCATCCCTTGGCCCTTCGCCAAGTGGGGCATTGACATAATTGGACCCCTGACTCCAGGCTCTGGACAACGAAAATACATCATTGTGGCGACGGTTTATTATACCAAGTGGTGTGAAACCAAAGCTATTAAGAAAAAGACAGGACAAGAAGTATTAACATTCATTTGGGAGAATATATTTTGCATATTCGGCGTACCAGTAAAGATATGTACTGATAATGGAAAGGAACTAGTCGGCGACAACATCAAAAAGTTACTCGCTGACTACAACGTCAAGTTGGGAAAATAAACACCATTATACCCTCAGAGTAATGGACAAGCGGAAGCCACCAACAAGACCATTCGAATGGGGCAAGAAAAGGGTGGAGAAGCATAAAAAAGCATAGTGTGAACATTTGCATAACGTTCTATGGTCTTACAGGACTACTGTCCGAGAAGCAACTGGAGCATCTCCTTTTCTGTTTACTTATGGTGCTGAAGCAGTACTCCCATCTGAAGTAATCCTACTAACTACAAAACATGAGGCATGGGAGAAGAATCTAAATACTGTCCTGATTCTAGCCAAGCTGGATGATTTAGAAGAACATCGGTCGATCGCTCTTACACACATGGAAAATTATCACCGCCGACTGTCTAGAGAATACAACAAGCAGGTGATCCCTAGAGCGAGTTGGTACTTCTAGAAATCCCCCCATCTCAGCGAAAGAGATGTAGGAAGCTAGAACCAGTATGGGAAGGCCCTTATGTGGTTAAGAGAATAGCTGGAAGCGGAGCATATGTGTTGATCGATGAGCATGGCGTGGAACTAGAACATCCCTGGAACGCCAAATTCATCAAGAAATACTATCCTTGAAAGAAATAATGTAAAAACCGAAGTCTTGGGCGGGCATAATACCCAAGAAGTCTTATTAGCTTATGGAAAAAAAAACATCGAATAAGATCCGGGGACGTAGGTTTGCTATCATGCGCCGAACCCCGTTAACAAATCATAGTGTCATCAACATTTTCCGCAGGGTATTCTAACCACAGCGACGATTAAATCCTAAAGGCTTCGCCAAGACAATAGCATACTGAGGCAGAATGCCCATTATCAGGCTACAAAGCCATTTACTAAGGCAAAATGCCAAATAAACCACAAGGCAATGAAGCCACAAAAACAAAAACCATGATCAGGTACTAAGGCCAAGCGCCATCACTAAAGGCATAATGCCCAAATTAATAAAATAAGTGAAGCCAAAGGCTCTCAGATCAGAAGCATAAAGCTTGCTTATTTCATTGAAGTGAATAACCTCCTTGTAATAGTAAGACCGACCCAGGATTAGATATAAGGCTAGTCGTGTTACTTGTTGGTCTGTAAGTGTTTGGCAACTAAGACCTTATTCTTTAGCATCACATCGGCGAGAGCCATTGTGCTAATTAGCCTACACCGTAGCATCACCTATGGCGAAAACTACAGTGCAATAAGCCTACTGGGCAACCCAAACAACTTATATTAGATCGCCGACTGGCACAAGTAATGGATACGGCTGGGGTGTTAACCTAGGCTCTGCATGAAATTGTTGGCTGTACAAGCACATGACTTCACTCAATGGCAAGTTAAGTCTTTGAAGACAAACACAAAGATAGTACATAGAATTAACATAGGAAAACAACACATAAACAACAAAGGATGAAAAACATAAAAATAATGTTGTCATGGCGATATTCAAGAGGAAAGGCGATATTGTTTATAACAAAAGGAAATAACATAAATATGTAAAGAAGGTGCAGATAGTAAAAGATGATTCCCCGCTCCCTTCTGCTTCAGCAACGTGGGTCTGCAAAGGGGCTGGACGCTTCATCATCTTGAGCTACAGGGGATGAAATATTCTCTTGGGCAGAAGGTATAACTCGTTCTTCACCGCCAAGGTTCTTCTCCTCTTCGTTCGCCTCCTTGATCTCTTCAGGCCTGCTGCTTTCATTACCCTTTCCTTCGTTTCCCTCTTTCTCCTCTTCATTTACTTCTTCTTCTTCTTCTTCTTCCTCGCTTTCTTCTTTTTCTTCTTCATTCGCTTCTTCTTCTTCAACATTATCTTCTTATCCACTAGATCCAGAACCATCGCCGTCTTGATCAGAGTCTACAACCTCCTTTACTGCGGGAGGTTTAGGAGCAATGACATACTTGGCGGGTATTTCGAGTTTCAACTTGGGGTATTCTGCGTTCACATACTCTTGAACGACGATGAAGTCCATTAGAAGTAGTTGTTGCTTATGCTTGGCATCTTTAGCTTGGAGATCCTTTTGGGCCTGACTCAAATCATCCTGGAGTCCATTTTGGATTTTTCCCAAATACTTCACCTTGCTCTCAAGACCTGCAATATTAGCTTGACACTTCTTATGATCTTGAAGTTGAAGATTCAACTCGGTGATCTGGTTGGGGCATTGGCGGTGTTCTTCTAAGGCATGTTTCAACCTCTCATCACAGCCATTTTGATGAGCAAGTTTCCCAGCCAAGTTAGAAATGGTATCAGTACAAAGTTTATGATCCTCAACAACTTTGTTTCGCTTCTCCAACTCGCTCTCCAGCTGTTTGACCCGCTCTGAGAAAAATAAAGCAGAGTGGTTAGGAACTGAGGAAACATCAAGGCACGGCGGAGAAGTATCCTAAGAATCTACCTTCCAATTCGCTCACGTGCCTACAAGCGCCTGTCTGGGCTTCTACAAGGAGTTGCAGATGGAACTCAAATTTAGTATTGACAGAGGAACCAGTCACATTGGCCACTTGTTGTAGTTGGGACATTAGCTGATCGTTCAGCTCCCTAGCCCCGTCGCCATGAATATTTGAGAAATCTTTCCATCTTTGCATTTCTTGCTGGGAGAAGTCCCTCTCAGAAATTGTTGTATTAAGGCGAGAGGCAAGCCTATCAGCCCTTGCATTCTCCTCTTGACGTAAGGAGCTCGCTCTCGTATGATCCACAATGGCGTCTTCTTTTTGCTTGTTATTAAGCTCTGCTAAGCGGAGGGCGTTATCACGTTCACTTTCAATCCATTTTAAGTTGGCTTGGGAAACTTTGAGAAGATTGTCAAGGTTAACATTTAATTCACTAACATAATCTAACTCTCGGCGGTACCACTTAATAGTCTTAGCCTGGCCAAACAGCAAATTGCACTGCTTAGCATTAGCATTCGCCAAGTTATCTATCTCGGTTTCAACTCGCTTCAGTCGGGTGTCAGAATGCTGTCGGCAACCTTGGAAGGGGCAAGATCTAAGGGTTTCGGCGAAAGACTAGAAGTAAAGAAATTTTTTGGAATTTACAACAAAGGATAAGAATGGATTACCTTGAAGCTCATCACGCTCATTGGAGTCCTTGATTCTAGCATTAAACCACTTTGTTGCATCCGCTTCTTTCTCCTCAGTTGGCGCTCGAGATCCTTGTTTTCACGGGTCAAGAAGTCTATTTTATCACTTTGCGCCTCAAATGTATCAATAAGACTCAAGCAATGTTGAAACCCTGAGGCAAGAACAAAAAGAAAATCAGCAAAATAAGGCATATTTCTAGTGAAGAAAAGTACCAGGAAGAACAATTACCGCAACGGCCATGGTAAAGTGCTCTTGAGGAGTCAAATCATGAGCCACAGAAGACAAGTCTCTTGTATGGGCAAAACCAGATGTAGAGTACTTCAGCATAGCTTCATAATAGAGGGAGTTCAGATTATCCTTTCTTCCAGCGAAAGTAATTTAGAGAATGAGTCAGCGAGTCTGTTAACCACCTCGCCGGTAGTGCCTCTCCTTGGAAACCTAGGAGACCTATCGCCGGAAGGCATCTTGTACAAATTTGTAAGAGCAGCGAAAGAGGAACTAGAAGCGTCAATTTCACCAGTAGGACTGGCAAGAGCTGTCCTGGCAGCGAGGGATTGCTGGGGATTAATGACATTCTCGCCGGGATTAGTGATAGAAACCACATATTCTTGCTCAAGTGGAGTTTCCATAGGCTCTTTCACAGGCTCAGAGTCAGTCATCTCCACATCGCCATCTTTCTCCTCTGTGATGGTTTCCAAGTTATCAGAAGCATGTTTCTTTCCTTTAAGTTGAAAAGCAAAATTCTTGGAGGAAGAAGACCTTGTCGAAGACGGAGTTGAGCGTCGGGGACGGTTGGAAGCTGGCTGAGGCAATACTGCGGCGGACTGCTGAGGCAGGGTATTGCTAGCATTGGCGGAGAACTCACTTTGAGAATCCTCGACGAAAGTATCAGATTTGAGCTTTTTCAGTGTCTGGCGGAGCTCTTCTTCAGGAGACAAGATAGGGGTATTCTGCAAATAAGTCGACGCACCCATAAGATCTTGAAACAAACAGAGGCAAATATAGATATATATTTTAAAAATATATGCAAATATATTTTTAAAATGAGCAAAAATTAATATATTTGTTTCTAGACCTTCAGCTGCGTCTTTCCTAAGCTAATTCAGAAGATAAATATAGATATATATATATATTCGGCGAAAGGGAAATTTTTGTTACCTGGGTTGAGGATTTCCTCTTGGTAGATTTCTTGGTAGCAGAGGGCAATAGCAGCCAATTACCCTGGGAATCCATTTGTATATTTCTATCAGCACCATGATAGAGTTTCTCTTCTGTCCAGTCCACATGAGTAAAATCATATTCTTTGAAGCGTTTGTGTTTTTCAAGAAAGTCTAGCCGCTTGATCGTCTTGTCCTTATCAGACCATCCTAGCAGCCAAGGGCCTTCCAACGAGCAAGGAATATGGGTCCAGCCAGTCTCAGAACTCTTCCTCGCCGTAGTAGTACCAGTAACTTCCTTGGCGTCTACAGCACCAAGCATGACATCTTTCAATTTCTTCTTGGTAACAAAGCGATAAGCCCAGGCTCACCCCTTATTGTAGAAGGAATAACATCATACTGCTTCAGAAAATTCTCCACGGTATATTCTTCTGGAGAAAACCGGTCTTCCTCAAAAAGATCTGAATAGTTAATCTTGTTACTACGGTGGAGTTTCCATTCTACCAAAATACGAATCGCATTCGCCGTAAGATGAAAGGGACTTTTCTTTATCGTTAAAAATGAATCACACATGAATGTATCGGCGGGGTCATATAAGGGGAACATATTCGCCTTCCCAGCCTTAAGTGTGCCATAAGCAGTCACCGCCAACTCAGCATGTTGACCCGGCGTGCGAAGATCTTCCAGAGTAGTAGAGGTTGAAGCCTTTGTCACCTTTTTAAGGGGTTTCAGTGTTAAAGGATCAATGAATACTTTGTCATGAACACAGTATTCAGGCCATTTCTTCCAGGATGGACGAGGAGCAGTTTTAGTAGCAACGGGAGAAGGTGGAGATTCAACCTCATTGATAGGTGAGCTTAATGATGGAGCGACAGGATTTGCAGAGCTAGAAGAGGTCTGAGCGGTGGAAGCCATAAGCACAGAGAAGATTCCGGAAATAAGATGCAGATGATATAGCGGTTTACCGGAAAAACCAGAACTACCGGAAAAGAAAAACAGATCAAGCTAACAGTGATTGAAAAAGATCAAACACGGAGCTAATATTGAGGAGAATGGAAGAAGATATAAATAAAATGGTGATGAAGTAAAGGTGAGAAGTTCAGTATGTAAAGGAGAAGGAGACTGGGAAAATAGTTGCAGCAGCAGGGGACTTAGGGTTTTAGGAGGAGTGATCTCTGGAAGAGATTCGTCTCTTTGATGAAGAAGTGGAGAGTAAAGGAGGAAAAGCTAGAAAAATCTAGTATTTATAGGAGATGAGAAAACTCAATCGGCGATTAGAGGTTACAAACCACGAAGAAGTAATTGAGATCATGGGCGCAAGAGGTTACAAGTCATAAAGTGGGGGTGTCGCATGAAGCACACGTGGCGTAACTGAAGCTTAGTGGAGAACGTGTGGCATAACTGAAGCTTAGTGGAGAATGTGTGGCATAATTGAAGCTTAGTGGAGAACGTGGGTGCAGCATTTTCGGCGAGTCATAAAAATTTGATCCCCGGCAATAAAAAATCTGGGAGATGAAAGAGGCAAAATGTAAGGGTAGAAAATGCCTTTACATAGTAGTAGCATCCTAGGGGCGAGAATGTATCAAGAAGATTACTTATGTGAAGTATGAATCATTGGCAAAGCTTGGGGCGAAGCATATTAAGATGATAAGTATCGGCGACGTATGCAGAAGGAATTGGTGAGATAAGTATCATCAGCGGGTTAAGGGTGTCACAACGAAGGTAATTGAGAAGTATGTGAGCATTAATTACTCTTCAGAACGGATAGATTTTTCGAGTTGACTTGTTGACTCAGTGGAAACCTCGTCAGCAATCCTTATCCTTGTAAAGACTTGCCCACCAAGATTGGATAGGTGAAATACTACATCGGCGTCATACTATGTCGGCGAGTGAAGACAAGTTAGCGTCAGAATGTGATTTTTCTGTATTAGCTGCATAACACTTTGTAATCCTCTATAAATAGCGAGAGAAACCCCTGAAAGAGGGGTTGGACATTTCATGGTTTGGTCTAGAGAGAGGAAAAGTACTTACTTGCTCTCCCTAGCCCAAGACAGAAATTAGGGTTCATAGTTTGAGATCAAACTTAGAAGATTGGCAAGGTGAGAGTTGTAATCAAGTTTATACTAGTGAAAACCCTTGGATGTAGTTTTCATTTCAGAGGGCGAACCAAGTAAACCTCTTGTCAAGTATCTCTAACCCTTCACTCTTTATTGTCTATTGTATGCATGATATGATGTATGTTTGTGTATAGTATTTGGGTGTACAACCTAAGATCTAACCCATGGGATTTTAGGTTGTTACATAGTCGTAGGGAGATCCCAAGAGGAACTGTTACCTATAGAGGATGACTATACCACAACAAGCGTTCACCGAAGTGAAAAGAGTTTACGATCACTTCCCTAAGGACCTTGATGTATGCTTGATGCTTGCGGTATTTGTCCGTAGACACCTCTATTTATAGCACTCAATATGTTGCTTTGGAATAAAGCAACTAGTATCTTGTTCCACAAGTTTAGGAAACCCTAACTTGAAATCAAAGCAAACTAGATTTATCTCAATTGGAAATCTTTTAATCATTTATCTGCCAAGTGTTTTATTAGTTCATAAATACATCAAGATAGAGATCCAACATACCAGAGATAATTTTATCTTATTGACACATTGAGGATCGTTAGATGGATCACAAAAGATATTTCATGATATTCCAAGTTCATCTAAGAGATAAGGAGTTCATAGTTTAACCCAAGTGAAATTCCGGAAGAATATTCACAAATCTGAATAACAGGCCAAAGTATCGATTTAGAGGTTTGTGTAGGTACACGAACTTAAATAACACCTTGGAACTCAGGAGAATTTCCGAGTTTCTGTTTCGCGTACGGTTCGCGAACCGGACGACCTTCAGATAAGGTTTAACTAGGATCCGCTGGAAGTTCTGGGTTTAACCAGGACTTAGGCGTGTGAGACGCCCTCAACAAAAACATTAAACATTGTCGACACTGCCCCCCATCCAATGAGAGCCTTGGAAGTTCCATACTTCGATGCGGTGAAGAAGGAGATGCCCATTAAATACAATATGACTGATCGCGACTCTGTCCTTTGGCAATGCAACAAAATGAAACATGCCCAAGACTATCTTTCGGCGATTCCTATTGCTGGGCTTCATCAGACCATTGGGCCGAGGCAATTTTGCTCTGTCCTCAATTATAGACTAGGTATCCCACTTTTTAAGGCTGGCAGTCCATGCACATGCTGTGGCAGGGGCATGGATATTTATGGTGACCACGTCGTACATTGCGCGAGTGATGTTGGTCTTAAATTTCGCCATGACATGTTGCGGGACACATTTGCAGATATTTGTTTCAGGGCAGGTATACCAGCGAGGAAAGAGGTTTCCTTGGGTTTTATTGCTAGTGATAAAGGTGATTTGAGGCCAGCTGACATCCTTGTGTACAATTGGGAGAATGGACAAGACACTTGTTTTGACGTCACGGTTGTCTCACCCTTTGCAGGTGGAGGAGTCCGCACTTTCATACCATTGTACTGCTGTTTCTAACGTCGTGGCTCGCAAATGCAGTACATACCTCGACAAGTGTCGAAGTCATGGATATGGCTTTAGCGCTTTGGCGTTTTCGACACTAGGCTAGATCGGTGAAGATGCGGTGTTTTTTTTTTGAAGAGATTGAAGAACTACATAGCAAGCCATGACACCAATGTAAAAGTGGGTGATTTTCTTTTTCATAGAGTAGGATTGGTCATTCAAAAAGGGGTTGGTGCTCAGCTTGTAGCTAGGCTACCACCAATCTCTTGTTAAGTTCTTTTCTATTGTAAAAACTAAATTACATACTATTAATTAGGTATCATATTGTCCTAAAAAACATTAAAAAAAACGAAGCTTTTAATCAGAAGGCACTAACTTTTGATCAGCGACATTAAATCATAAAATCAAAAAAATTTAGTTTGCTTCATAGATAAAGATAGATAATAACCTCTTGGGATTTATGATATACCGAGTGGGCAGGATCAGATGAAGTGGGAGTAGTTTAGTCGATGAGAAAAATAAAAGTGGGAGGTATGGGTGGTATTGCTACTAAAGCAATTCAGGATGGCTTACCTTTATGGGTTGCCGCCATAAATAACATGTCTTGCTTTGCATATTAGTGTCGTAAATCTATTTGAGTGAGGATTCCTCTTAAGACCTGGTGTCACCAAATATATAAACATAATGGTTAGAGCACTTACTAAAAGGATTTGCAAGCGATATCAAAGTATCTAGCCTATGAACATTCAATCTATTATGAAATCACCATTTTTCGATGAACTTAACTTGTCGTCCTAACAATAAAACGTGCATACCAAAATCAATTGAAAAAAGTAAAAAAAATAAACTTTGACTGAAAAAAATACAGGATCATGATTACCTTAAATAAGCATAAAAAAAATATACATCGCAAAATGGAATTTTAAGTTAGTTTCTGGTCCCAAATTCACTTTCATCATATTTTCAATCTTACATGCATGAAAATTGATCAAAACCCCCAAAAAACAACCCCCAATATTTGGCATCAAAATGAATTGTTTTAAAACATATCTAAGCAACCAATTGAAGAACCAACAATAGAGGGAAAAGACTTAAGCTTATAGTAAAAATTTGAGAAGGCTTGATAATGAGGATGATCAACAACTCCTCCAATTTGAAAGAAGTCAGCATAAAATGGATGCATAATAAAAAATGCAACTATAAACAACTTAACTACAATTATATGTTATGTGATTTTGGACTAAGAATAAAAAATTCCATTCTGTATCTCTGATTTTTTGGTCTAAGAATTCTTTGATGTCTATTTACATCCACGATATTCTTCTTTAACTTTCTAGCTTTTCTGGCCCTTTTCGGATTCAAGTTCATTAAGCAATTCATGTATTTAAAGAGTAATAACGATAGGGTTACAACCATAGCAAGAACAACAATTAGCAACAAAGAAATGTCATTTGTATAGCTAAAACAATAATTAGTACGAACTACAATCATCCTGTTGGTAAACGATCATAGTATTGAAGCTTAATTTCTATACAAAGAAGCCAGAAAGTCTATAGTGAAAAAAGGAAGCCCCTATGATGCATGAGCATAATTAGTTCTGTTTGTTTTGGTTTTATTTGGGTTTTATTCTCTATCTAGGCTTAGGTGGTCGCTTACACATTAAGTGGCACTATTAGATTAAAGGTCAAGATTTAAAGTTTCTATGTTTAGAGTCTTTAGACTTGTTAGCTAAGAAACCCAAATAGTATAAATAGGGTCGTTAAACTCTTTTGTAGGCAGTTTATTATTATTATTGAAGTTTATTCAATCGAGTCTCTACGAGAACTCTTCTTTATACGTTAAGTTTGGATCAAACCCAAGTTTTCTGTTTTTCTACTTGCTGCACCATAAAGTAGGTATCGAGTCAAAGAGATCTTATATCTGTTTTAGTCTTCATCATGGTTGGACGCGGTAGAGGTAATGGAAGAGTAAACGATAATCAGCAAATAGAGATTGCTGATCTTAAGCGCGTGATTCAAGATTTTTCGCAGACAATTCGTGCAATCCAGCGACATAAACGTGCGGGAGCCGATATGGAGAATCCGGAAGGCAACCAAAACCCTGGCGAATCGTCGGAAGATAGTCGACAGGATGATATTTCTGATACTGAAGAAGAAAACCCTTTTCACAATCGCAGGCAAGACGATGTTGAAAGGAGAAGAGGATTGAATGACAGGTTAGTTCAAGCCCTAGATGTGAACGGTGGAGGAATCAAGGTTAAAGTTGTTGATTTCTTTGGTAAGATGCATGCTGAAGATTATCCAGATTGGGAAGCAAGCTTAGAATCATATTTTGAGTGGAAAACCATGAAGGAAAAAAGAAAAGTATTGTTTGTGAAGCTGAAGTTGAAAGGTGCAGCACTTCAATGGTGGAAGCGAGTTGAAGAGCAGCGTTCTCGCCAACTTTAACCTAAAATCAGTACTTGGGAGCACATGAAGTCCAAGCTTCGTAAACAATTCTTGGCAGATGATTATGCGATGAAATTGTATGAGCGTCTCCACAACTTGAAGCAAAGAGGACTGTCAGTTGAAGAATACACATCAGAATTCTTTAATCTTCTCATAAGGGTTGGTTTGAGTGAGACTAATGAACAGTTGACATCTCGTTATCTCTCGGGCTTGAATCAGTCCATTAGAGATGAGATGGGAGTGGTTCGTCTGTTTACTTTAGAAGATGCCCGTGAATATGCATTAATGGCAGAGAAGAGGTTGTTGCGTTCTACCATGAGGCGTAACATGACTGGCCGAGCTAATGCAACATCTTCAAGGAACAATGTTGTTGTAAGAAGTGAGAGAAGTAATAGAAGTGGTGCAACGGATAGGGTTGAGAGGGGTAAAGACATTACTAGGTCTGTACCGCAAAACAACAAAGGAGCAAGCTCGTCTACATCTAATAACCGTTGTTTTACATGTGGTGATCCAGGGCACATGTCTTATACATGTCCAGAACGAAGGGTGAACTTTGTTGAAGGTGAGTATGATGAGGAAGTTTTTCCTGTTTATGATGATTACTGAAATAGGAGGGGTACCGAATTACAACCAACTTTTCGTTTGGGCTCGTGAGTCTTATGGTTAGGTTTGGACGATCTCAAAAATCAATATCCAAACCTAAATAACTGGAGTTGTGATCTAGGGATCAACTCGACAAAGATGGATCTTTGGAGTTAAAACTCGACAATTATTGATAACGTACTTCTTGTGTTTGATTTTAATTATATTTCAGAGTTTATATAATTGCGGAAAGAAAAGCACACAAGACACCAGAACGTTTTTTTAACGAGGAAACTGCATTGCAGAAAAACCTCGGGACCTCGTCCAGATTGAACACCGCCCAATACAAACTGACTACAAACGCTAGCCTACTATAAGACTTCGGTCTGGGATGTAGCAGAGACAAACTCAAGCCCTCCAAGCGAATTGGCTACTGTCGCACTCCTTATGTCTCTAGATCCCCCACAGATCGTCACGCACTTGATTCCCCCAGCTGACGTCCTTTACATGCCTAGGAGTTGCTTTGACCGATGTCAAAGGCTTGTGTCAGCAATACTGGCTTTTCAACCAAACTGTTGACGTATGGTGTAACTGTCCTCTATCAGTTTACCACACACAAGATGACTTCCTTCGGATTGTTAAATCCAGGTCATACGAAAATCTACTTCACAAATCGGGGCTGGCATGCAAACCAAGTAAGAAATGCCCAATTTGTATCTACCTCAGTTATACACGAAGAATCACTTAAGAAACTTGTATAACTGGAGCTAACTAGGTCTTACAACACCGAGTGCAGCCATGCGTTGCTACCTTTCCAACCTTGTTGAGTAACATATCAGTTCTTGAATAGCCGTATATCAGAAGAGACGGACTTTAGAATAGATAAGAACGTGATCAGGTTACCAAGTTTACAGGTTAATCCGATTTCAACCAAAGATGGTTTCAATCTCCTACATGTGCTTCCCAACTCTCAAGAGAAGTCTTTATAGTCGTAGGGAGTTCCCAGAGGAGCTGCAACCTATAGAGGATGACTATACCACAACAAGCGTTCACCGAAGTGAAAAGAGTTTACTTTATCTTCCCTAAGGACCTTCACGTATGCTTGATGCTTGCGGTATTTGTCCATAGACACCTCTATTTATAGCACTCAATAAGATTGGTTGCTTTGGAATAAAGCAAGCAATTACTTGTCCCACAAGTTAAGGAAACCCTAAACTTGATAACCAAGTAATAGAGATTAATCCCAATTGGAATTCTTTTTATCATTATCTGCCAAGTGTTTTGTTAGCTCAAAAACACTTCAAGATAGAAATCCAACAGACCAGAGATAATCTTATCTTATTGACTCATTGAGAATCGTTAGATGGAACACAAAAGATATTTTGTTATACACAAGTCCATCTAAGAGATAAAGGAGTTTGGAATTTGACTCAGAGTGAAATTCTAAGAGAATCTTCACTAAATCCGACACCAACAAGATGATTACTGTCAGGTTCACGTACTGGTACGCGAAATAAATAACCATCTCAAACTCAGGAGAATTCTAAGTTCTGGTACGCAAACCGGTTCGTGAACCGTGCACCTGTCAGATTTCGTCAAATCTGGATTCCGCTGGAAGTACTGGGCTGAGCCAGAACTTAGACGTGTGTACATCCTCAGTTGTGATCCATGGACTCTTTGCTCAAGAGTACTCCTTTAGATTCATCCATATCCAACTAACAGTTTGCAAGCAAACCATTGCAATGGACACATGGCACCGAATCTATCTCATTCATTCTTGTACTCACAGTATTTGTGGGAACAAACACTGGTCATGACACAAGGCCACGTTACACAAGAATACGATCTCAATCGCTATTATCACTACTAAAGTAGTCGACTATATTTCGAAAGAGTAGATAAAGTAGAATAGAAGAATATCCATAAAGTCATAACTCCTACTAACCTTTTGTCGATGAAGAATAATTGATGTCTTCTTTGTCTCCACAGTCTTCGTCTTCAAGGTCTCTACCACTTTCTCTATATCCCAATTCCGAAATCTAAACTCTAGTAGGCTAAATCAAGAATTGAGTTTTGACACCTAAAACTGACAACTAGCTTGACATACAAACGCTAGTGGGTTTGACCGGACAATGCCCTAACAGAAACTACAACCTGTAGAAAAACCTCAGGACCTCGTCCAGATTGAACACCGCCCAGTACAAACTGACTAAAAACACTAGTATACTATAAGACTTCGGTCTGGGATGTAGCAGAGACCAACTCAAGCCCTCCAATAGAATTGGCTACCGTCGCACTCCTTACGTCTCTAGATCCCCCACAGATCGTCACGCACTTGATTCCCCCAGCTGACGACCTTTACAGGCCTAAGAGTTGCTTTAACCGTTATTGAAGGCTTGTGTCAACAATTCTGGCTTTGCAACATAAATTATCGACGTATGCTCGAACTGTCCTCTATCAGTTTCACATACACAAAGTGACTTCCTTCGGATTGCTCCAGGTCATACGAAAATCTACTTCACAAATCGGGACTGACAAGTAAACCGAGTAAACTATGCCCAACTATTCTCTACCTCAGTAGTACACGAAGAATCACTTAAGAAACTTGTACAACTGGAGCTAACTAGGTCTTACAACACCGAGTGCACCCGTGCGTTGCTTCCTTTCAACCTTGTATGTAACATATCAGTTCTTGAATAGCCGTATAGCAGAAGAGACGGACTATGGAAGAAACAAGAACATAATAAGGTTACCAAGGTTACAGGTTACTCCGATTTCAACCACTAAGGTCTCAATCTCCTACTTGTGCTTCCTAACTCTCAAGAGAAGTCTTTGATAGTCGTAGGGAGATCCCAAGAGGAATTGCTACCTATAGAGGATGACTATACCACAACAAGCGTTCACCGAAGTGAAAAGAGTTTACGATCACTTCCCTAAGGACCTTCATGTATGCTTGATGCTTGCGGTATTTGTCCGTAGACACCTCTATTTATAGTGCTCAACAAGATAGGTTGATTTGGAATAAAGCAACTAGTTTCTTGTTCCACAAGTTTAGGAAACCCTAACTTGCAAACAAAGTAAACTAGATTTATCTCACTTGGAAATCTTTTAATCATTTATCTGCCAAGTGTTTTATTAACTCATAAACACTTCAAGATAGAGATCCAACAAACCAGAGATAATCTTTATCTTATTGACACATTGAGGTTCGTTAGATGGATCACAAAAGATATTTCATGATATTTCAAGTCCATCTAAGAGATAAGGAGTTCAGAGTTTAACCCAAGTGAAATTCTGGAAGAATATTCACAAATCTGAATAACAGACCAAAGTATCGATTTAGAGGTTTGTGTAGGTGCACGAACTTAAATAACACCTTGGAACTCAGGAGAATTTCCGAGTTTCTTTTTCGCGTCTGGTTCGCGAACCGGACGACCTTCAGATAAGGTTTAACTAGGATCCGCTGGAAGTTCTGGGTTTAACCAGGACTTAGACGTGTGAGACGCCCTCAGCTGTAATCCACCGGACTCTTGCTCAAGAGTACTCCTTTAGATTCACCCATATCCAACAAGTGATTTGCAAGCAAACCATTGCAACTGACAAATGGTATCGAATCTATCTCATTCATTCTTGTACTCATAACATTTGTGGGAACAAACACTAGTCATGACACAAGTCCATGTTAGAGAAGAATACGATCTCAATCGTTATAACATCACTACTAAAGTAGTCGACTATTTCGAAAGATAGAGAAAGTAGAATAGAAGAATTTCCATAAAAATCATAACACCTACTAACCTTTTGTCGATGAAGAATAATTGATGTCTTCTTTGTCTTCACAGTCTTCGTCTTCAAGGTCACTACTACTTAGTCTATATCCCAATTCTGAAATCTAAACTCTAGTAGGTTAAATCAAGAATTGTGTTTTGACATCTAAAACTGACAACTAGCTTGACATACCAACGCTAGTGGGTTTGACCAGACAATGCCCTAACACATGTGACACTATTATTATATATTCCACAATTAGATTCATTAAACACCATAGTATGCAAGGATAAGAGACATACCTTAGATTGTTTCCTTAACAGTAGATAAAAAGACTGTAAATCTCAATTGTTAGTTCTTGTCAGCAGACTTCCAACTCTATCTTTTCATCACTTCTTAATGATGGAACAAGTTTTCTTTTGTATAAGAGCTAGAGTGGAGTCCACCTCATTCTAGTAGGACATGTGTCATTCAGCCTTCCATCATTAGTTGAACAACAGCCCCACAATATAAGATATCAATAAGTATGCCATTTCTTATCATCAAACCACTGTATAACTTATACCTTAAACTCACTGATTAGGATTAATACTAATCCAGTTTAGTTAAACAGAAAACATGATTTGTTGCTAAACCAACAATAATTCTAACATGAAGAACTTAAGATTCTGAAGACCTCGTTGTCCCTAAACTCAACAAAAACATTAAACATTGTCGACACTGCCCCCCATCTAATGAGAGCCTTGGCAGTTCCATACTTCGATGCGGTGAAGAAGGAGATGCCCATTAAATACAATATGACTGATCGCGACTCTGTCCTTTGGCAATGCAACAAAATGAAACATGCCCAAGACTATCTTTCGGCGATTCCTATTGCTGGGCTTCATCAGACCATTGGGCCGAGGCAATTTTGCTCTGTCCTCAATTATAGACTAGGTATCCCACTTTTTAAGGCTGGCAGTCCATGCACATGCTGTGGCAGGGGCATGGATATTTATGGTGACCACGCCGTACATTGCGCGAGTGAAGTTGGTCTTAAATTTCGCCATGACATGTTGCGGGACACATTTGCAGATATTTGTTTCAGGGCAGGTATACCAGCGAGGAAAGAGGTTTTCTTGGGTTTTCTTGCTAGTGATAAAGGTGATTTGAGGCCAGCTGACATCCTTGTGTACAATTGGGAGAATGGACAAGACACTTGTTTTGACGTCACGGTTGTCTCACCCTTTGCAGGTGGAGGAGTCCGCACTTTCATACCATGTACTGCTGTTGGAACAATTGCTGAATTACGCCTGCAAAATATTCATAGAAACTAAAACCAATTAACGTTAAGATAATCATAAAATAAAAATCAGTAACGTTACGACTGAGTCGCGGACTAGGTCGCTCTCTTTAAGGTGTTTCCCGACTCTGCTTCTTGATTGTGCTTAGCAGTTCACTCTTGTCGTAAACCCTATGGGATAAAACAGCCGAGTCAATCTCTTACACAATCACTCTTGCACTTAGAGGATGTGAAACTTCTACACTTCATTCTTGCTCAGAAACTCATTTAGAAAAACAGAGATGTTCACACTCTTGTTTTTCTTTCTCACAAAAACTCATTTTTATTTTTCTTTAAAACCTCAAGTAAACATAGAAAAATCTCTCTCTTTATTTTTGCAATCAAAAATCAGATTTATAATCAAGAGTTTCAATAAGCTTAATGAGAAGTTATTATGCCATAATTAACACAATAAACACCCATTAAGCATGAAACGGTCAAACCATAAATACAAATTAAATTTCTTGTTTAATGAAAAACTTTATGAGTAATAAAAAATTTAGTGGGAAATTAATAAATGATTTTAAAATATATATTCCCAACAATCCCCCACTTATATTTTTAAAACCATTGAGCAAGAACCTATATAGTTATGCATAAGCAAAGGTGTCTGATGCGTGTCGAATTCGCACAAATATAATTCAGTTCTTAACCTTCACAATAAATAAAATAATATAGTGGCAAGAACAGATTCGTTCCACAGAGAGAGGTACAATTTATCAGTTGTATTTGAAAACTTAAGAGTAACCAAAGGGGGGGGGATGTTTGTTGTTTTAAAACTAAAAAGCAAAATAAAATAAAAGCAAGTAAATGTAGAAAATAATCAGGAGACGAGAATATTGGTTAAGGGTTCATCTTCAATCAAATAACATGCACTATGAATAATATTTGGAGTTTCTATTTAATCTCTCATAATCAAAAGCCCTAGAATACATCATCGCGAAAATATTCCGGAATTTCCTAATGTCATCACACACCATAACGATGAATGTGTGAATACTACGTAGAGAATAACTCAACACGTCGAGTAATTGAGTTCAACTCTCTAAGAGCATTAATATCTGTGAAATAGGCTAATCAATGCAATGAACTACCGGGAGCAGTTCATTCAACAAAGGTCATATTCTACATACAATTCCTAAAAGCTATCACCGCAATCGAAATTATATTGTACTACTTGTGAAAAGGTTCATCGACGATTTCGTATCTCAAAACCTAATTCTAGTTATAGATATGAACATAAACTAATTTAATTTGCAACTTAAATCAATTAATATTCAATCTTAATGCAATACATCAATCATGCATTCATACGCGCAGTAAAATAAGAACGATGATAAAAAGAATAATTTTAACTCCAAAATCAATCAAGTAGCATGTATGTAATATCCGACTACATCCCTAACCAATATAAAGAAATTTAGCTACTCATAGCTTTATTGAAATTCATAGAAAATAATAAAGAAATATGAAAAAGC
The DNA here is from genome assembly GCA_023529015.1 of Papaver nudicaule. Lineage (NCBI taxonomy): Eukaryota > Viridiplantae > Streptophyta > Magnoliopsida > Ranunculales > Papaveraceae > Papaver > Papaver nudicaule. The sequence goes on along the minus strand of JAJJMA010020192.1, from coordinate 3,560 downwards.
ATAAAAACCCGTTGTCCCGACGCTCCAATCTTTCTCCCAAGGTTCCACCTCGAAAATCGTGCCCAAAACCCATCTTTTCCTCCGCCTCGGGAAGCGTGCCAGGAGTTTTCCTCCCAAAACTTGCGTCGTGAACAGTAACCCTGTCTTCGTCTGTGAACAGTCCCCCTCCGTGAACAGTAAAATCTCCCTTTTTATTCACGTAGTAAACCTTAGTTAGGAAACTAACTAGACTTTCCTAAACCTAGCTTGAGCCCAACTACCCCAAGCCCATGAAACTTGCCAGGCCTACGTCTACCCAAAACCTCAGAAACCCATTAATGTTTGGCCTGTCCGTCTCCTGAATTTGACGGGAAATTTGGGCCGCAATTTGACTGAAATTGGGCCTATTTTAAGGTGCCCCTTATCGTCTGAAGGTGGTTGGAGATAACCAAGCTGCCCCCTTTCATACTGTAGGCCCTAAACTCAATTCTGCATAATCCTCCAATAACTCATATTTGCGACACTTTTGAGCTTGCATCCTTCTTGTGTTCAAGACCACCAACTTCATATGACTCCAAGTTGTGAATTGAGTCGTTTTGCTTCATTTTATTAAATATGATTTCAAAATACCTGCAAAATAGAAAATGGTTAAAATAAACAATGTACGAGGCTTAAGTCGACTAAAGTGTATCAATTAGGTACTCTTGAATAGGTGTTTTGCACACCTATCAGTGTCGCCTGACTTGAACCTTTACATAGTGTTAAACTTTCTGAATACCATGGTGCATAGAGTAGCTCGCGCCTTGAACTCTAAATGATACTAGATTATCCAACACACACAACTATATATTAGCGTAAGGTCTAAAGCCAGCGCATTATGGCCCTGCGCTATATCCCAGTTTCATGAATGATCTAGAGAACTGCCCAATTCTCATAGAAAGCGGCCACACTTTCACATTCATATAGGTGAGTTTATCAAGAGTACTCCTGTAGCTAAGTGCCCCACTCTAAATAGAGATATAAACATCATTAAGAGTTTAAAGAGAAAAAACCCAACCTTCACTCGCTTCAGGATATCATGCCGTGGGATGAATTCTCTAAAGCATGATTCTCCCCATATCATCGGTGACTTCGTGTAGTCCGTTTTAACATATTTCTAGGTTCGGTATCCATCACAAATGACTCAATCTCATTGGGCATCATCCCATAAGATGTATACGACATCTTTTCCCTTGTTAATCCTTTCGTCAAAGGATAACGAAAAATCTTTTTCAGATTTTTATATAACCCATTCGCCTATGCAATCATTTGTGACTTCGTGTAGTCCCTTTGAACCTATTTCTAGGTTGGGTATCCATCACAAATGATTCAATATCAATGGGGTCTTACTGTTATAAACAGTTCTAATGTAATAGCCGCGGTACTATCACATTGAATCTTCCTCTATCTAGTAGAGGAGTGAATCTCTTCATCCCTTAGATGATTCACCTGAATGGTTATCCCAATCAGCATCGCATTCTTAAAAGATTGCGGTAAACATTAGATAGTGTATTTGTTGGTTTAAGGTTCATTTCAAACACCTTACAACCTTCTTAACGCATTATCAATTTTTCCATACTAGGATTATTGGTAGAATCCATATACAAAACCCCCACTACAGGAGAAATGTATTCAACCCCCACTATCGAGGAAATATCTCTATAGTCAATAACATAGCTAACAATATAGACTATGCTTCCATACTCATTTTGTCAGTCATGTAGCAAAGAATACATACTAAGCTACCATACAAAACACGCAAATGTAAACCACATTAGCACGACAATCAAATGAGTGAAAACTAATTCAAAATCAGACTATACTTTAATTTCTTTGCACGTCTTCCTTCAATTAAAAATAAATATATCCAAAATGAAATTCATTCTCAATTTTTGAATTCTAGCTCAATTCTAGAAATCAAATTCAACATTTACACTATCATCCCCAAGTCTTTTATGTCAAATAGTAAACTAAGCACGTTCACTTTGTCATCAATCATATGAGTTAGAATACAAATTTCAACACATCACCTATGCATATATAACAAAGGGAGTTATGCATTTCACTTTCATCAATACTGAAACACTTCGTCAAGTTATACTCAAAAGTTCCAAAGCTAGTTTCAGAATACATATGATGATCCATCTAACTTATATGTTCTTTGTTCTTGAAGAAACTACAAGTTTTTGCATGCTAAGTCTACATGTACTTGTATATTAACTCACGCGTTCAACTACATTTTTCTACTTATGATGTAACACAAATCATATAATGTAGAAAAGAAATATCATCAAAACAAGGAAGGGAGTTAATCAAGAAACATGACATCAACGTATCAAACAAATCCACAATCCATGTTAGCCTAGTACAAACATTAGGCTCACAAATACTTTTGCCAAGTATTAAAATTTGAAGAACTAAATGTTTCTCAATCAATGTATAAGCAAATGTAATTTTTAGGACTAAAGTTCTTCTTAGTCCAACTACTTATGTATGCTTGTCTAGAGTAATTCTTTTTCTTCATTTCTATCTCGTCTAGTATAAACTTAATGTTGGTACAACATAGGGTAAGGAACCCCCACTATTCCTTGACTCAATCAATGATTTCATAACAACATCAAAGTCTTCGAAAATCAAAAATTGAAATTTCTTATGCAAATTGCATTTCTAACTGCGTTCAATTATTAATTCCAATGACTTCGTTAGAAGTCGGAATTCAGTGTGTACCAATTATTTGTAATAACTTAAGGTTTCTTATGCATATTGCATTTCTAACTTCGTCCATTCAAAATTTCGTTGACTTCGTTAGAAGTCGGAATTCGGTGGTTAATACCAAATCACAAAACTGGAGAAACTTCTCTTTCATATAGAAATTAAAAATGTAATTAATTTCTAAGCGCATCTAATGTGTCTAAGGTCTACGTAAAGTTCACGATAGAACTTAATTCAACAAAATTCAGATCTAACTCGCTATGCGTTCTTAGTCACAACTAATGAACTAAAGATCCAAATTAAAACCATTTTGACACAATATAGAGAACAAAAATGCAAACATATTTCATTAAGACAACATTGCCTAATATTCTATTCAATCGATCATATATGGTCCATAAGACAGACTACATAAAACATCAAAAAACATCTTATGAAATTCTCTAACATTTTATTTGTGTTGATACTTTGGAAGCTACCAAAATCCGTGAGTCTACACGCTTTGACGAGATGGGTAAGGTTAAGTACATGTTACTCAAAAATTCTAAGAAATTTCGGAGGAAACAACACACATGTTCACAATCATCACAAACTCCTTAACTTCACAAAGGCATGATATGGTCTCATATAACAAACTCTCAAAATCAAATCTAATCATGTGACTAATGCAAAATAAATTTGACCCAAACAATCCATCAATCACACATCTAATGTAGTATTGCAATGATCAAATCCATCGATATGTTAACAACAACACAAGCGAAAACAAGATTCTTTCTCATTTCAGATATATGAACATCTCTAGAAAGATAGTTCTTATACCCGAAGAA
>JAJJMA010020173.1:40285-70837 GCA_023529015.1 Papaver nudicaule | reverse complement strand
TGAGCAGAGATCCGACTTTGTATCAGACTATTATAAGTACTTTTCACAGTGAAAGTGCCATGCTTATTAGGCATCCACACCATTGAGTCTTCCTTGCTAGTATCGATGAACATATCTTGTATTCTATCTGCAATATGAGGGTCAAATAACTCATATAGTAAGCCAACATTCCATTCACCTGAATTCAGCAAAAGAAGTTCATACACAAAAGTGTATTCAGCTGCTTGTGTACTAATGCTTGTGGGTGGAGTGTGAACACCCACTATCCACCTATCCTACCAAATTAGAGTTGTCTTGCCATTATTCACTTCCATAAACAAATTTCTCCTCACCACTTGTAACCCTTCTTCAATTCCCTTCCGCAACCACGAAATATCTGAAGGAGAAGTATAATTATGAATAAGATTACCACTTGGGAAATATTTGGCTTGAAGAACTTGAACCCAAAGCTCCTCTTTTTGAGTACACACTCTCCAAGCTAACTTGGTGAGTAAGGAAATATTAAGAAGCTCCAAATCTCGAAATGCTAAACCACCAACATGTTTTGGCTTACAAAAATTGTGCCAACCTGTGAGACATGCACCACGATTTGATTTATGCCCCCACCAAAATCTCCGTTCAATAGACGATAGAGTCTTGATTAGATCTTTAGGCAACAAGAAAGTACCCATTTGGTAAGTTGGTAATGAATTGAGCACATTTTTCACCATAGTAGTTCTCGCTGCTTGAGTTAGAGTTCTTGAATTCCAACTGGATAACCGTCTATCAAATTTATCTTTGATTTCCTAGAATGCCTCCTGCTTTGAGTGTCCCAAGAGCAAGGGAGACCCCAAGTACTTCTCTTTAGAACTCATAACTCTTACGCCTAAAATCTCAGTGATGGCTGTAGCTGTTTCCTCATCTATCTTCTTACTAAAATGAACTGCGGACTTTTCAAAGTTAATAAGTTGACCAGATAGCAAACTAAATTCTTCTAAAATGCTGAGAAGATTGTAAACTGAACCGAAATATGCTTGAGTAATGATCAAGCAGTCATCTGCAAAAAGCAAATGATTAATGGTTGGCGCATTTGCCACCACTTGAATACCTGGTATGGAGCCATTGTCCTGGGCTTCAATGAGTTTCCTGGACAAAAACTCCATCGAAAGAATGAATAAGCAAGGAGACAGAGGATCTCCTTGTCGGATTCCTCTTGTGGGATGAAAATCCTCACATGGTGAACCATTGAGCATAACTGAGAGTGTAGTGGTGTTGACACATTGATATATGAGGTCACACCACTCATCTGCAAAACCAAAATATTTCAACACTTTAATCAGAAAAGGCCACTCTAATCTATCAAATGCCTTACTCATATCAAGTTTCAGAGCAAACCATCCATAAGTACCCCTCTTCTTCTTCATAGTGTGGATAATTTCCTGAGCACTGACTGTATTATCGCTAATAAGTCTTCCAGAAACATAAGCAGCTTGATAAGGAGAAATAATATTATTCATCAAGGGCTTCATTCTATTAACCAGAATCTTGGAAATCATCTTGTAAGAAGTATTACATAAACCAATTGGTCTGTAATCTGCAGGTGTTAAAGGCTTCTTTTTCTTAGGAATGAGAGAAATAAAAGTCTTATTTACCTGCCTAGGCATTTGCCTACTCTCGAAGAATCTTTTCACCATGTTACAAACATCCTCACCTACAATATGCCACTGTGATTTGTAGAAACCTGCTTGAAAGCCTTCAGGGCCTAGAACACTCCAATTCTCCATACTCTTTAGGGTTTTATGAATCTTCATTATCTGGCATTATGAAAAGAACCCTATTTTCTTCTTCTGTTATCACAGATGAAATAAAATTAAAAGCAGAATCAGGCATAATAGGGTTATTAGTAGTACTGATACCTTTGAAATGTTGAGTGAGATGAGAAGCAATTTGATCCCTACTTGTTAACCATGTACCGGTTGAGTCTTGCATGGAATCAATGTTGTTCCTCGCCTTTCTTTTATTAGTAATGGTATGGAAGTATTTTGTATTATTGTCCATGTCTTTCAAAAAAGTATCTCTTGACTTTTGTCGGTAGAAATCATGTTGAATCTTATTCCACCTATTCAGCTCCTCTGTGATTCTGATTACTTGACTGTGAATTGCATCTGAACTTGGTTGTTTTTGCAGATCATCTAACTCAGCTTCCAGTTTATCTATTTGATGATCAATGTTCCCAAAATGGAGTTTATTCCACTTTGATAACTCATACCTGGTAATCTTGAGTCTTGTAATTAGTTGATTAGCTGGAGAACCTGTAACCTGAGAAGACCATGCATTCTGTATAGTCTCACCACATGTGCTATCAGACAACCAATTAAAGAAGAATTTGAATGGCTTCCAACAATGAGGTAACGAAGAATCAACCACAAATAATATTGGACAATGGTCACTACCTACCTGTGTGAGGTGATATACCTTAGAATTTGGAAAATGACGGCTCCAGTCTCCATTTCCTAAGGCATAGTCAATTCTAGATCTTCTGATGCCTGTACCAGTATTGTTGCTAGTCCAAGTATAGTCCCTGCCCACATAACCAAAATCTTCCAAACCACAGTGTTGAACTACAGAAGTAACCCAACCATCAATAGAATAAGAAGTATTAGTCGAGTTATCTGTAATATGAAAGTTCAAATCTCCAAGTAAAACCCATGGTTGATCAACCTGAGCTCCCAAATCCTTAACATATGAACACTGGAGCTTGGAGGGCTTAAAGCACTTTTCAAGGGCCTAGATGGCTATCTTGCAATAATCCAAGAGAATCCGCTCGGACCACCTCAAACAAATTTCCTTGATCGGTTGCTTGCTTTGGTCCCCCAATATAATGTTGTATGTGACAGAGTAACCAAAACCAACTCCAACACGTGGGATAAAGTGTTGGCTAGCAGAAAATAACTAGATAAGAGAAGTACCATTTTGTTGGTTCTCTGTCACCAGACTCGTATACCTTCTAAAGAATCATACCTCATTTGATTCTAGTTTTGAAGTGTGTAGAGGCGTGTTTGTTCAATCGATTGGCCCACTTGAAAATACGTTGTTGAAATGAAAGCCTCCCTATAAATTCAAACCAAAATTCCATTTTTTTTTGCCGGGATCGATATCAAGAACAATTTGTTGAAAAGAAAGGCTACTAGCTAGTTACATTCTTACAGCGATCGATCAATTTTTGTGGTATAATCAAATCATCGGTAAGTGCATATATATAGCCTTTAACGACTACTTTTAAAATGGTGTATGCCTTTATTTTGATTTCTTCTGTTCTTGTTCATATTTTGCAGGATATGAGGCAGTGATTGATGATCATGTCGCATGCAATTCAAAATTTGGGATGGGCGTCTTCGGTGGTTTTATGTGCATATGCATCACAGTTGTTAGCTAGGTTTATATCTCGAGATAAATACGAAGAATCAAAATCAACAACAGATTATATCATTGCCGGTGTGCAAGCAGTGATAGAATCAAAGAACGTGAGATTCAAAGAAGCTGAATGTCTCAAAAAGAGTAGCAGAAAGAGCTGACTAGAAAATCGCTCGTGGTGGGGGGACGACCGAAAGGAAAAAAAAAATACAACGAAAGATTGAACGTACATAAGGAAACAACAAATACATATGCGAAAATAAAGAAGATCTAATTGTCAGTTGGGAGAATAACGGAAAACTTTTTCCTTTGAATCGTTCATTAAATGTCATTTCTTAAGAACCACACAAGGGAAATAGTCATTTTTTCATGCAAACAAGATGGAGTTTTGTAGCAAATAATTGTGAGAAAACTTAACTAAGCATGGCAGAAACAACAACATTTCAGCAACCAATACATTTTTATTTATTTTTTTGTTATGTTATAAAATGTTTTTCTACACCAGTTTTTGATGATAAGTTATACAAAGACAGTTCTTCTAAACAGATGAGCAAACAATAGAAATAATACGGATCAGATCTTGAAAATTCTTAGGTTAGTGAATATTGTATGCTCATATACTTCTATTAATTGTGCACATTTTATAAGATTTTTGGTTAGTATGCACCTAAAACCAACACAAGGAGTGGATCAATTGTTGCCAGGGCTGGCCCCGAGGGTGTGCATCAAGATGAATGTTTCTAAATGTATACTTTTCTTTTTCTTTTCAACCTAATCAGAGTGATAATATTGGGTTGGAGTGGTTATTATGGCGTTTCGAAGTTCCATGTTATTCTAAGAGTAGAGATATGTCATGTAAGTCGCAGGGGGGCCCCTATCCATCTTCAAGTGTTAGGCAACTAGTAGCTAGTAACAGTTTTTAATGTCGTATTAGTCTTAATTACTCAATGATTAGTCTGTTACTCAATGATTAGTCTGTTAGTTGTTAAGTGTCTGGATACCGTCCGTTTCTGTGGCTGGGATGAAACCAGTTTGCTGTAGGGTTTCAGTCAGTATTTGTAATCGCTTTGGAGTGTTTTGTTAGGTAGAAATAGAGAAATAAGTGAAGAGAGAAGAGAGGAGAATACTGTGAGCTTGTAATGTCCTTTGGATAATCAATAGAACTTGCAGTTTCATTACATTTGGTATCATCCAGTAGATCTTGCGCTGTGTGAAGATGACAGGTCCAACCATGAAGGATTTGGACAACACAGGTAAAGAAACAAATCAATTACTAAAAGACCTCACTGAGTTGTACACCCGTGATGCTGCTCTACGTACAACAGATGCAAAAGCTCATGATAACCTGATTAAAGCACAAACAACTGGCTTCAAAGATCTGAGAGATAAGCTAGAAAATCTTATAGATCTCATGTCTTCTAGCGCATCATCATCAAAAACAAAAAAGAAAGCTCCTTCAGTCGATGGAGAAGATGAGACAGACACCCCTATACAAAACTCATCTACAGTTCATTTCTTCAAAACCCCTAAGCTGGACTTTCCAAGATTTGATGGTGAGAACCCAAGGAGCTGGATCCGAAAGTGTGAGAGGTTTTTCAAGATCCATGGTACAACAGAGCAAGATATGGTGGAGTTTGTTGTTCTACATCTTGACGGAAGAGCTAATTCTTGGTACTCTGACTACCAGACAAGTAAAGATTCTATTCAATGGTCAGATCTAGTAGCAGATATATGTGCTCGTTTTGAGGATCTCGCTAATGATAACTATGTGGGATGTTTTAACAAGTTACATCAGATCTCTACTGTGAATGAGTACTTCGAACAGTTTGAGCAACTTAAGGCTCTTATGTTGATTAATAACCCTGCTTTGGACGAAAATTACTTTGTGTTAAGCTTTATTAGTGGGTTGAAAGCTGAGCTCCGCAGTTTGGTTCAGATGCATAAACCCACTACACTCTCAAGTGCTTTTTATCTAGCTAGATTACAAGAACATGCACTAACGCAACAACCCACAGCCTTAAAACCTTCATCTTCTTCAAGACCTCAATACTCAAACAATTATTTCACTAAGCCTTATCCAAAACCATCATTTCCATCACCATCCAGACCACCAGTACCAAACCCACTAACCACTACAAAACCCACTTCATCCAACTCAATACCCCCACCAAAATCACCTTACTTACCACCTCACATACGTCGCTTAACACAAGAACATATTTATCAACGAAGAGCTACGAACCTTTGTTTTAATTGTGATGAACAATTCTTTCCAGGCCATCGTTGCAAAAATCCAAATCAGCTTTTCATGGTGGTAGCTGAAGAGGATGTGCAAGATTCACCTGAAAATGAATTTGTAGATTGCCCTGAGACTCCATTGGTGGACAGTACAATGGAAATTTCTCTTCATACCCTCACTGGGAGTGTTGGTGGTGACACTATTCGTATCCCTGGATTTTTGAAGAAGCAGAAAATCCTGATTTTGGTTGACACTGGTAGTACTCACAGCTTTGTGGATGTGGCACTAGCTAAACGATTGGGCTGTAACATCAAACCAACCCCTCACTTATTGGTCACAGTTGCTAACGGAGATAGAACATCTTGCACTGGAATTTGCAATAATCTCACATGGTGGATGCAAACTCACCAGTTTGAAGGAGATCTGCACTTGTTACCCCTTGGAGGCTGTGATATTGTGTTGGGTGCGGATTGGCTAAAGGAACTAGGTGATGTGTTGATCAACTTGGCCAAGTTATCTATTTCTTTTCAACACAAAGGTAACCAAATTACCTTGCAGGGTGTATCTTCCAAGCCAACTCTACTACAAATAAGTGGTAAAGCCATGAAGAATTTCTTCTCCAAACATTCTCATGGGCTAATTGGCCAATTTTTTGCTGTCAATGCCACTCCTATTACCACTGCTATTCCAGAGCCAGTTCAAGCCATACTTGATGACTTTGGTGATGTATTTTCTGAGCCTACACAACTACCACCCACCAGAATCCTTGATCATAAAATCCCTCTCAAACCAAATACTCTACCAGTTAATTTGAGACCCTACAAATGCCCAAATGTTCACAAATCTGTGGTGGAATCATTGGTTCAGGAAATGCTTAATGCTGGCATCATTCAAGACAGCCATAGCCCTTTTGCTTCTCCAATTTTACTAGTCAAGAAGAAAGACAACACTTGGAGATTCTGTGTTGACTACAGGAAACTAAATGACATTACTATCAAAGATAAGTTTCATATCCCTATTATTGATGAATTACTTGATGAGCTTCATGATGCTAAATTCTTCTCTAAGATTGACCTAAGATCTGGTTACCACCAAATCAGACTACATGAACCTGATATTCATAAAACTGCATTTATAACTCATCATGGGCACTTTGAGTTTAAAGTAATGCCATTTGGCTTAACTAATGCACCAGCCACATTCCAGGCATTGATGAATTCAGTGTTTAAACCATACTTAAGAAAATTTGTGTTGGTTTTTTTTGATGACATCCTCATTTATAGTGCCACCTTCTCTGAACATTTGAATCACTTACAGTCTGTTTTAACTGTGCTTAGGGCAACACCAACTATATGCCAAAATCTCCAAATGTTGTTTTGCTCAGTCATCTCTGGAGTATTTGGGTCACATTATTACATCAGATGGTGTTCAAGCTGACCCTGACAAGATTGCTAGCATGAAGAGTTGGCCAGTTCCATCCACATTGAAAGAATTGAGGGGATTTTTGGGACTGACTAGTTACTACAGAAAATTTGTGAAAGGATATGGTAACATCAGTAGACCTCTAACTGACATGTTGAAGAAGAACTGTTTTCAGTGGTCCAATGAAGCTCTGGAGGCCTTTGACAAACTGAAGTTGGCTATGTGCTCCACTCCTGTTTTAGCATTGCCTGATTTCTCTAAAACTTTTGTAGTGGAAACTGATGCTTGCACTAGAGGGATTGGTGCTGTTCTGATGCAAGAGAGCAAACCCATTGCCTTCTATAGCAAAACTTTTGGACCTAAGTTTTTGGGTCTTTCTACTTATGAGAAAGAATTACTAGCTGTGGTGATGACAGTCACAAAATATAGGCATTATCTCACAGGACATTTTTTCATCATCAATACTGATCAGCAGAGTATAAAGTACTTCATGGATCAAAGAATCACTACTGTATTGCAACAAAGATGGCTAATGAAGCTCTTAGGCTTGGATTACACTATTCACTATAAAAAAGGGAAAGAAAACAGTGCTGCTGATGCATTATCAAGACTTCCTGCTAATCTGCAGCACCCCTCTTGCTCTGCAATGACTCTTTCAACACCCAATTGGGCTCAAGACATACTAAATAGCTACAGTAATGACAGTTGGGCACAACAAATCATTCCTCAGCTGCTGGTAAATCCTTCTGCACACCCTAATCTTACATATTTGGAGGGTATTATCAGATATAAAGGAAGAATTTATGTGGGCAATTCTACCAACTTGAGGCATACCATTCTGGATTCAATTCATTCTTCTGCTATTGGTGGGCACTCTGGAATACAGGCTAGCTACATAAGAGCAAAGACTTACTTCTACTGGCAAGGATTACAGAAAGAGATGTGGGTCCTTGTCAGTACTTGTGATACTTGCCAAAGGAACAAAATTGAACATCAACACCCTGTTGGACTTCTTCAACCACTCCCCATACCACAACAAGCTTGGCAGCACATCACCATGGACTTCATTGAAGGGCTACCAAAATCAAATCACAAAGATGTCATCTTGGTGGTGGTTGATAGACTCACAAAGTACAGTTATTTCATTGCTCTTAGTCACCCCTTTACTGCATCCACAGTGGCTCAGGAATTCCTACAAACTGTGTTCAAGCTTCATGGATTACCAACATCCATTGTCTCTGACAGAGACAAGGTGTTCACTAGCAATTTCTGGCAGGATTTGTTCAAGGCTTTAGGGACCAATATCCACCTCAGCACAGCATATCACCCACAATCTGATGGGCAAACAGAGAGAGTGAATGCTTGCCTTGAAAACTACTTGAGATGCATGACATGCCACAAACCTCATCAGTGGGTAAAATGGCTGCCATTAGCTGAGTGGTGGTATAATACAAACTACCACACTAGCATTCAGATGACTCCATTCAGAGCATTATATGGTTATAACCCTCCTCACTTGGCTTTCCCAAATGATTCTAACACATCAGTAGCAGCAGTTGAAGAATACCTACACCAAAGAGATGCTGTAATTGATGTCTTGAAAGAGTCACTCCATAAAGCTAGAGAGAATGAAGATGTTTGCTGACAGAAAGAGGACAGATAAGTCTTTTGAAGTAGGGGAATGGGTGTATTTGAAACTGCAGCCCTACAGGCAATCTACCATTGCCTTAAGAAGGAATTTCAAGCTATCTGCTAAATATTATGGACCATTCCTTATTTTGGAGAAGGTTGGCAAAGTGTCATACAAGCTTGACCTACCAACTGGTTCTAAAATACACCCAGTTTTTCATGTCTCTCAGCTCAAGAAGCAAATTGGCACTGCATCAACAGCTCAGCCTACACTGCCACTAGTTGACACAGTTGGACAACTTGAAGTGAAGCCTGTTGCAGTTTTAGATTCTCGCACCTTGCTTCGTCAAGGTTTACCAGTTACACAGGTACTGATTCAGTGGTCCAACTCCACATCAACTGATGCAACTTGGGAGGACAAGACCAACATCCAGTCACATTACAAAGATTTCATCCTTGAGGACAAGGATGTTCTGAAGGGGATGGTAATGTCATGTAAGTCGCAGGGGGGCCCCTATCCATCTTCAGGTGTTAGGCAACGAGTAGCTAATAACAGTTTTTAATGTCGGATTAGTCTTAATTACTCAATAATTAGTCTGTTACTCAATGATTAGTCTGTTAGTTGTTAAGTGTCTGGATACCGCCCGTTTCTGTGGCTGGGATGAAACCAGATTGCTGTAGGGTTTCAGTCAGTATTTGTAATCGCTTTGGAGTGTTTTGTTAGGTATAAATAGAGAAATAAGTGAAGAGAGAAGAGAGGAGAGTACTGTGAGCTTGTAATGTCCTTTGGATAATCAATAAAACTTGCAGTTTCATTACAAGATATTCCATTCAATCTGACCTATATAAAAGGCTAGAGAAAGCTTGAATGGCTATGAAGCAAATAAGAAATTAGTCGTGAAAGCAAATAAAGATAGTCCATTAATCCAACAAGAAAAAGAAATCAAAATAACAAAAGACATAAAGAAAAGGTTGTGTTGGCACTTGCGGGAAGCAATAACAACACAGTCTTCAGGAAGAATAAAATCCCGCACAGGTTCTTTACCAAGTCCCTTGGTATAGTACCCTAGAGGGCCTAGAAAAGACGATAAGATCGTAGAATTGCATAATACTTTAGGTAAATCAAGGGCTCAGTGACACTTCATATTCAGGTCAAAAAGGCTAGAGAAAGCTTGAATGTCTATGAAGCAAATAAGAAATTAGTCGTGAAAGCAAACAAAGATACTCCATTAATCCAACTAAAATTATCCAAGTTCCCATTTTTTCCACTCAGCGAAGGAGATTTGATGGCATTAAATTCCACCTCTAGATCCACATTGTTTTCCTTTAATGCTTAATATGACATCTCCATCTTCCTTACAAATATCTTTTTCTTCATATTTTGAAATCTTCTTTTTGATATTTTCAAATGGGGAATTTGTTTGCGACATTCCTTGGTATTTTTCAAATCTTCTTCTTGATATCAAACTTTTGTCTACTGCTTTTGCTTCCATAGCTAGTTTCGAGCATTAGTATAGATAGGCTAACTTTGTAGCTAGCTAAAAAAGTTGTTAATGATATGATTCAATATACTTGGTTGCATAGTCCTTCTAATTTTTTAGTTGATTTTTTGAAACAGAATGTAATGTGAATGGCCTTCTCCAGATTTGTAAGGCCCTGCTAGTTGTGTTAACAAATGTTCCTTACCAAAAATAAATAAATATAGTATACTATGCATTTAATTATCAAAAATAAATAAATCTTAAACGTGGATAGTAGGAACTACTTGATACTAACACGATAAAAACTTTATTGGAATGTAGGAGTTACTTGACAACTGAAACTACAGTAGATAATATTAGTGCAATGCAATATACCAATAAATTATTAAGTAGAAAAACGTGCACATATGAACATGCTTTTGTTTCTGACAAATTATGTTGGCTTTTATTCGTGAGATAAGTCTCAATATGTCACCCCATTTTTTAAGTTAGTCATAGTTGTTGATAGATCATCTTTTTTCTTTAAGCAACATTAAAAAACTCACATATTATGCGAAAGCATAAAAAAAAACCCACACACACACACAACTTCAACCTTTTTAACACAACTTACTGCAAAAATACTTCTACTTGTAATCTGTGAACTGAATTTGCAAGTACATTGAAATCAACGACGTAAATTATTCAGTTCAGTTAATATTCTGTTTATGTGGTTATGCTTTTTTATCCCAGCTCTTGACATGAGTTTGGTTATTTTGGATTAATTACTCATGAGGGTGTAATTAGGACATGGTTTATGACCTAATCCGTGTTGAAGTGAACGAGTTTTGACATCAAAATTTATGACAATTAAACTTGACATACCAATGCTTAGTGGATCCAATCGAGCAGTGTTGTAACAATCACGAAGGCATTCTTTCGTATGTCATCTAAAATTTGATGCCAGCTTTAAGGAATAGTCATTTGGGTGACCAACACCATGTGTTGTAAAATTTGTAAGTGCGCGGAAGCAAAATTTGAACTTTAATTACAACATTCGTACAAGTGATGTAGGTGACAAATGTAGGTGACAATAAGGTACTTTTTTCTTGTCATTCACCCTTGGTAGGAGAAACAATAGGGTTCCAAAATAAAAAGTATTGGCATTTTGGCACATCTAAAACTTATAGCCCATCGGCTTAGATTCTTGCCAATTTTGTGTTCATATTTGAACGTTTTGTTTTCTTATTCTTAATTTTAACTTCTATTATTTGCTGGTGCGAATCATAGATAGCCTTCAACACTTCATTTATCGGTGCAAATAAAGAATATAAAATCTCATTATCGAAGCAAAACTTTCACGCTTCTCAAAAAGTCTAAAGAAAGATAGAAAAGAGAATATCAACTCATGGAGTGTCCACTCATGATGAAAAGCGCAAAATCTATTCAAATATAAATGAATTTCACCTCAGTTCACCTATGTACTAAGAAAATATCATATCGTACCACTAGTCTTAAAAATTAGGAACATAAAGGCTATACAAATTGAAAATACCGTAAGACAAAATATAGGTACGTAACAATACCATTCGATTTTTGACAAACCCCAAAAGACCCATTCATCATTCTTCCCATGATTATAATCATCATCCTCATCATCATCAACGTCCTTTGTATAAAATTCTCCAGCCTTAATGTGATTCTTCAATGAATATTTGGACCCATTCTTTATAAACGCCTTGATGAGTTTGACATATATACTTTTCATGGATTTCTTGTATTTTTCCAGTTCTCCTCCTTTAGATTCGATTTGTATGCGATGTTCGTCATTATTAATATCTTCACGGATCTTAGAAGGAATGTGGTCGATATAAAGTTTGCAAGCAAACAATATGCTTTCGCCACTATTATGGAAGTGATGAATAATAAATTCTTCAAAATATTTAGGTGGATTAGCAAGAATAGCCAACATTGTTTTACAATTCAACATAAATATTTCTTCGTTAAAAGTTAAATATTCCTTCTGCAACCAATATCCCCAAAAAGTGGGTAAAACATAATTTGATTGGACTATCTTATAATGTGGTTTGGGTTCTGAACAAATAAGATTTTCTTGGATTGCTAGTAATAATTTTAATATACTATAAGGTTCGAATCTAAATTCCTTCCAGCAAATTCCTTGACCTAGATTCACAGTAGGGTTCAACTTCAAACCGGATGAAATCCGACGCCGAATATTTGGAAATTATAAGGGTAACCAGAACTAATTTGAATATCAAAAAAGAATAAACCTTTGTGATACGGAGTACCTGTTGGTCCGACGACTACAGCCGTTAATAGATCGATTCTATCTTCGTAAGTCCTAACGAAGATTGTGTCAGGAAGTTGTCGTTGAAGTGTGTTCCACTCTTTCATTACATAATCAGCTGCTCCTGCGTTTAGCCGTGGTGTTTGATCATAACTCAACGGTGGGGACGAGAAATAAATATGATCACTAATAAGATCACAGTAATTGGCATCAGTTGTGGCAACGATATCAAATTGTTTAAATTTCCTCTCAACAGTTTTTGGTCTTGTTTCTTCCACATCTCCTCCTTCTAATCTCATGTACATACTTTGTTCATCTCCGGCTGCCATCCTATATAATTACGAGTTTTGAGAAGTGATTTTCGGGATTTATACTACAAGGGTTTGGTGTGTTAAGATAAACGTTGGGAGACTCCTTCTGTATATATAGGGAACAGAAATAAATATAAACCTAAGACGAGACAAAACAAAAAAACTCTAAAACATCTGTAGATTCTGTACACGTCCGGTGCTATGTAGTGGGACCTGGGACGGGAGGGTAGGATGGCGCGGATTCCCTACGGACCCACCGCTGGTGGGGGCAAAATTTTTACTGCCTTGGCAACGATGGGGGACCCGTCCCATTACTTTTCTATTTTCTGCACAATCCCAGTCTAACCTAACTTAACCCAGTTTCCAACACTGGTTAACGAAAAACGGTCTTAACATCTGAATTTAGAACTAGAAAAACGAAAAGTCTAGAGTTTGAAGTCTAAGCAAGTCAATTGCATTGATTAAGCAAAATTAGATGGCAATCAAAATTAAAAAATAAACTGTACTGGTTTAGCACAAAGCTACTTCAAGAATCAAAGAAGTAAGAAGATGTCTCCAGGCCAAGTGGTACAACACATGTGGTGACAGAAGGCATCTACACGCTCTGGTCGTTAGTTGATGCAACCAACAGGCTTTGTCCTAAGTTAGGTGATGGTTCTGCTGCAACACTGGCCATCTCAAGCCGAAGGAGTATCCACTGAGAGCGGCGACAGATCTCCACAATGGCGTACGCAAATGATATCACCCAGTAATTGTGTGCACCGATCTTCTCAAAATACCATGCGAACCTCATGATGAAATCACTCAAAATACACCAGGTATAGAAGTCCTGTTATATAAACGCAATTAGTTTACTTGTCATTTTTTATAAGCTAGTGAGTGAAGTCAAAATTAGATTGATGTAGTGTGAGATTACCACTCTAAGCATCACATGGGTATTGTTATATGGGAAAAGCCGCGGGTTTTTCCACCTGCAGAAAGTCGATTACAATTCTGTCAATACCAAATATCAGTCAGAAAGCATACCAAGAGATCACATTCAATGTGATCAAGAAACTGTCCCAGTCAGACTCATTATGGAGTCAGTGGAAATCAATGTTAACATTTGGATTCTGAATCACTCATTATAATCATATAGTCAGGACTCAGGAGTCAACGTTTAAAAAACATAGTACCTTCCTATCATGTCCCAGTCGAACATGATATCCCATGTGAAGGAGTAAAGTGAACTCATGGCAGCTACCCGCATAAAGGCTACCTCCCATACTTCACTATGTGAGTAAAGTGCATGCAACACCACAAACAGTAGAGCCGCGACATACTTCCTAGCTAATTTTGTCAAGAGTCCAAATTATAAGTCATACATTACAGTTTGGAGGCATTTGTTGTTAGGGATTGGCTCGACCATAACCATAAGGGTTAGTCCCACATTGAATAAGCGGAGTTCAAGGTGGTGCCTAATAAGTCATAGAATCTCCTAACATAGTACCGAGGCCTTTTAAGATAAACCCCACACCTGACCTGGCCCAGGTGGTTAAGTGGGGACAGTATCGGTACTATGTGGTCGGGCCCGAGTGGGTCCGACGGTCCGTTAGATCCTTCAATTGGTATCAGAGCTAGGGCTACAAGTGGTCGAGTAGTTATAGATGTCAAGACCCTTGGGTAAGGTGCCCAAGGTGGGTGGAGTTGGTGGTGCGGAGTTAGTGGTGCGGAACATTAACTTAGGTGGAGCAAGGCAGGCCGACATGGAGCTAAAGTTCATTGGTGGAGTTAGACCTGATCCAATCTGACTCAGGTGGAGCACGCTCTAAGGGCAGCCAAGGCTCAACAAGTTGACTGTAACTAAGCTCGACGGTAGTAGACGGACGATGATCGTGTACGGTAGATTGAGTTGGCATGCAGTACACCTGGAATGGTGCCAATCAATGTAGAGTTGTGGACATAAAGGAGCAAGGTGTACCTCAAGATGTTGCATAACGATGACTGTACGACGATGGTTGGTGAGATGGCTTTGGATCTCGCCAAGGTGGAGATTGTTAGGGATTGGCTCGACCATAGCCATAAGGGTTAGTCCCACATTGAATAAGCGGAGTTCAAGGTGATGCCTAATAAGTCATAGAATCTCCTAACATAGTACCGAGGCCTTTTAAGATAAAACCTCACACCTGACCTAGCCCAGGTGGTTAAGTGGGGACAGTATCGGTACTATGTGGTCGGGCCCGAATGGGTCCGACGGTCCGTTAGATCCTTCATTTGTCACAAAAGAAAATATAAAACCAACTCACCATTCAAATATGATATGATATTTTTTTCTTTGATGCACTGATAGAAACGTAACAGATATGGCAGTACCATAGGGGCTATGGTGAGTGATAGGTTATGGTCAAAGCACAGAGCACCATCAGCCCATGGAACCATGTCATCATCCTCCCATTTTTATTGTGTTTGAATTGATTAACTAACAAAGTTAAAATCCAACAACACATACAACAATATAGCTAGAGTGATCATACCTGTCCTAAAATCCACCTCACGTATCGGATCCACAAGCAAGTTACATCGGAGAAAACCTAAATGACACATCATAATTGGGTTGTCTTATGTATGTTTCTTTCATCATTAAAAAAAAAATGTTTCTTTGCTTTTAAAATTATTTTTGAAATAATTTTCCAATCAAATTTTGATTGAAAAGCCACATATAACAAATCTGTATTTTCTTTTTTGGCTAATAACTGAAAAAGAAGAATTCTTTTAAATCTATATTTTTCTTACCTTAGGCACAGACGTAAGCAAGTCTGCTATGAAGGCATCTCTAAAAGATGTAGCCTGCACACCCAAATAGGCAACATTTGAATTATTATTTTATAGCATTTGTTATTACAATACATGCTACTGCTGTAATTCTCTAATTCTAATAGATCAATAGATAGACACCAAGCAAGACTCTGAGACACTTACCGTGGATAAAGTGAGCATGCTTTTGACAATAATCCAACAACCAACCAAGTGACCAAGACGGACAAGAAAACATACCACAAGCAATGGATACAATATGACCTGCAAAATATAGTATTAGCCCAATCAGTAGTCCCATGGGTATTTCAGGCATTTCGGCTCATGGGACCCACTACTTTCCAAAATTAACTTTTCTCACTAAATGTTAAAAGTGTACAAATATTGCCCTGTTTGGACCATATGCCTGTACACGGTCAGTTGCAACAGTTTCAAAGCAGAGCAGCATACATGCATATGAATATCATGATTAAAAACAATTTTAGGAATTTCATTACCGGCAAAGTAAAGGCTGCCGCAGAGAAAGGACCTGGGAGCAATGAACACAATAGATGAGCTAGCATGCAAACAGCTAAGGACGCTGATGTCTTCCACAGCAAATTAGGCCCAACTGGTACCATCTGAGTATCTTGAGCAAACACCAAATCCAATCTGATATGAAATTTTAGCAGAGGATGCGAGCCATAGCACCGCATGAGACAATCAATAGTAGCTGCACACAAGGAAACACACCACATTTTATTCTAGCACTACAATTTTACATTTCAAAATGCTACATCTCAGAACATTTCGACGAGTGACCAAATAATAAGTCGAAGACGAACATGTTCATAAGCATTTTATTTTTGATCCTTAAATGTCAGAAAACAAGATTTGGAGTATGCATATGATACGGAACTTGAATGCAGCTCAAAATCTCATAAACGTTAACCACCACCATTAAGGACGAGATCATACAGTTTTTACCCAAGGAATCGTTAAAGCTAGACAACAACAATAAAGCCTAAAAAGGCCGAGTTCATAATCAAACAAAATTATAAGGGGACTACAACAATCCAACATGAGTACCACACACAATACACAATATGCACATGAGATTTGGCAATTTCTTATTGTTTGTTCATCTAAAAATCACGGCATGGGATTGGAAATTTGATTATCTAAAAATGCATGACGAACAATTTAATACTAGCAACTAGCATACGAAGACTAATTTAACAACACAGAAACAATTTATGACGGCACGAACTCATTTACATCATCAAACCACAGATTTTAAAATATAATCGTCATAATTAAGAAAGAATTAGAGATTTCGTTTCCCGATTACCATCAGAACGTGACATTCAAAGACCAAACATGTCTCGGAAAAGGCAGCAGAAATGTCATCAAATTTCATTTTTAATCAATTTTACTACTGCTACTTTTTCTCTCTCTGCTGCTGCTGTTTCTTCTTCTCTCTCCTGAATTGATTTTGACGTCTTTTGACGAATGTCTCTTTCTCTCAATGTCACTGAGAATTAAATTTTTATTCTTATCTTAATAATTAGCAATAGTTAATATACTCACTAGATCCGGAAATTCGGCGTACTTGTATTAATTAAACTTAAGGACCGTATTTTCAAATCAGTCCCTAAGATATTTTCACCATACACTATTTGCATTTTCTAGTGTATTTATGACAAAGTACCTGTATACTTCTTCTTCTTCTTCTTATTACTAGTAAATGGCACGTGCGTTGCACGTGTTGTTTGAGTTGAATATGCTAACCATACCAAAATCCAATGACCACAATCCAATTTTAAAACTTTCACCAAAACACTAAAAAATTTAACAAACAGTGTGTTTGTATCAAAAAAAAAAAATTTAACAAACAGTGTGTATGTTAGTCGAACAGTAGCTGGTTATAAATAACCAAGTAGATGTTGAAAAAAACCACGTTTATTTAAATACATTTCATAAACTGGTACCAGTTTTGTTCCTTGGCTTTCCTCCTCGCTAACGTGAATTTAGCACCCTAACTTGATTGAGAAGATCGACTACGGTCTGCTTCATCCATACTGCAACATCTGCCTTTTGCTTCATTTCTTCAAATCATTAATGCCCTCTGTCTTGCAGAGCCAGTCTTTCTTCTCTTCCTGCCTTCCACTTTCCCGTAGGATAAACAAAGTATACTTCTCAAAGTCTTTCTCTGCACCTTTAGAAGTGACTCTGAATCTGGCTTCCATCTTTTTCGGCTTGCATTGGTCTGTATAATAAAAACTTCCAGATAATAACTGGAAAAAGAAAAGAAATTCACATTTAATGACAGTTCTAACTACTACAAAGTAAAAAGTTCAATAGTATCAAACGCAATATTAGAATCGAAAAATTCACATACAGAGAAATGAGTACCAAAAGCAAGGCAAACAGTTAAGAATTGACCCTCGGAATCATCAAAGAGCACTTAATAAAATCAACAATGAAAAAGTGGAATTAACTTTCCAGGACAAACAATTCAACTATGTTGCTAATCTTCAAAAAATCAAACAAAAAAGTTGATCAGCTGCAAAAACATGGTACTATTTAAAGCGACATTAGATGCTCTAACAGAAGCAGGGCTAACCTCAGTCTCAAGGTTGGCCATATGAATTAACCCAGCTGGAACAACAGAAAACCGTAGTTTACAGATTTGCATGATCCAGTAAACCATCGAGGAACGAACAAAAACCTTGGTTGTGAGGTCCCGCATGAGTTCTTTGAGATGAACATTCAGTGATATTGTGTCCAGCTTCCCGATTTGACCTTCGCTATCATTTTTTCCTGCAAACATAGTGAAGTACAATCGTGTCAATCCAAAAGGGAAAGAAAGAAAAAAATACCTAAATGTAGTATGCCGGTGTGGGTCATTTCAACTCCACTTTGTTGAAAGTATGAATTAAGAATTTGAACTTACCTTTCAGTTACTTAAACCTAACAAATCCTAAAAACAACATAATAAGTAGACACACACTATCCACTTAAACTTGAAAAAATACAGGTCATGAAAGAAACCATAGAGCTGGCAGCTATTTATGCAAACACCCTTAATATGAGAGTTAAATATAATTAGTACCAGTAGTTTGCACGATTTTCAGCCGACCCAAGGCAATGGAAAGTTAGTCGTATGCCTTTGTATAGAAAGTATTTGGCAGCCAATTCCTCATACTTGGCGCAGGCAAAGAAATCTCCGTGCAGTCGCTCAACTGGTAATTCTGTTGCCTCCAGCTGCCAACACATCAGATACATATATGTATTAACACTCATCACTAAATGATCAACATTAGTTGCCTAAGGAAATATTTAACAGCACACACTGATCAAACAGAGTTCATAAGAAAAATTAAGCAAAAACACAAAACACTAACCAACCCAGTAAGCTCAACAATTCTAGATCAAATTTTACTCAAAAGGAACTCAATCTTTCATTCAATCATTTAAACAAACACTTGAAAACAACCAATCGTACTGTTCCAGGCTTATGCCCTCGGAACCGCCTGCAATAGAACAACATCAAACAAATTTAACGAAAAAAAATAAAACAAAAAACTATAACAGTGTCGACCAATGAAAGAAATGAATCAGGTATGCACGACAACAAAAAAAAAAAAAAAAAAAATGAGAGAAAAAAAAAAAGGGGCCTAGAACCTAACAGAACAAAGATGAAAAGGAAGAAAAAAAATTACCTGTTTGCCTTAAAGGTAAAACCCAGAATCAAAATCAGATAACAAAAGTAAAACCCAACCTTTGAATTACTTTCTCCTGACCTACAAAATCAAACAAAATGACTGATATATTACTACTCAAAGTACAAATTAAAATTAAAATGACATGTAGCTTCTGAAACATTACCTTTTATTTTTGTCAGACTTTTTTGAGAGAACAATTCCAATACCTGATAAGCTACTCAATTAGAGATCAAAAAGAGGTCTTACTCCTGCTGCAATCCAGATATAAAACCTAAACATCAGTGAATATATCATCGAAAAGATCAAAAGAGAACTTCGCAACAACAATTACAGAAGAAGGCCTAAAATACTAAACATCTTTAAAAATACCTGTTTAAATAACTGCCGTAAAACCCCAAATCTAATCAGATGAAATAAGCAAATCCCAATCTTAAAATTGAGTTTCATTAGCATATAACATCAAAAACAAAACAGGCTCAATATCTAAACACAATAAACAACATATAGGTTTGAATCAAAAACTGGAGAAAGAGCAAAATAGAATGGGTGGTTACTCAGCTCAAGAATTAAGATTTGAGAGAGAGAGAAAGAGTTGCAATTTAAATTTTGAAATAGTTCTCTCTTTTTTAAGAGTTTGAAACAATTCTCTCTTCAACTTTGGAGTTTGGAATTTCAATTTCAAATTCAAATTTTCTCTAGAAGATTCAAGAGAAGATTTGCGTTTTTTCCTAGGTTCTGTTTATGGTATGACAACAATGTCCCCATATTATTTTTGTTTCTGCTTTTTGTACATGGGCAAGGTTGTAAAAAACCTTTATTTGGCCTCTTGGCTTAATAATAGTAGAGATTATTATTATTATTATTAAGGGCCTAAGTCCTACTTCGTTTTCAGTCCCTCCGTCCAACATACATTGAGCTAGTTCTATTTTAATTTTGTCCCACATAAATTGAGCTAGTTCTATTATATAGGTCTCCTTTTTTATTGATTATTAAATCTTAGTATAATAAATATTAATAATTTCATAGTCATGTTTATACTCGTTGCGTAGGTGTTTTAAAATGTTTTTCAATGGTATAAAGTTTACAAAGATACGTGCCATAATTTGAGAGATATGTCGTTTCTAAATTTTACTATCATAGTATTTATAAGGGTATAATTGGAAAAAATATTAAAAAACTAATCTCTCACTTCCTTGCCTTAATAATTGTGGGACGGAGGGAGTATATTTCTTCCTCCACCAAACCCTCATTGGGAGAGAGAAGGTTAGGGTTTAGGGTCAGAATCAATGGAAATCGGTGATTTTATTTTATAGATTATAGATCATTTCTGGTGCTTAAATTGTTTTAATTGGGCCGACCGAGCGAAGCGAGGGAGGACCCTATATATGGTGACTTTGTGTCAAATGAATAGTGACTTTTTTTTTCAATTTGACACAAAAAGATTGGATTTGGTGTTTTTGGTGTCCACATGATATTACTGAGTTACCCTTCCCTGTTTTTAATTTATCTTTTTCCTTTAGACAGTTTCGTAGATAAGCTAAAATTGAAAGGGTAGATGTGGAAATTTAAAAAATCAAAAAACCGGGTCATAAAAAGAATTGTCGGGGGGTATATGCGTATTTTCGTCAGAAAACATAAAACCACCGTTTCGGACCATCATTATCAGACCCAACATTCTGCTTCTTCTTTTCCCTTCTTCCTCTTCGCAGACCACCATTATCAGACCCAACAATACCTCCGCCATTACCACCACCACCATCACCTCAACTGGTCACTCACCACCAACAACCCTATCAGCTACGCCACCAAAGCTATTACTCAGTTCATTATTTCCTACAAACCTAAAATTTGGGGGTTTTCATGAGCAACCACCATCGATAGCAGCAGACTCAAGACAACTTCTCTGAAGGATTTTGATTGAGAGAGAAGAGAAGATAAGGAATCAAAACCCCAATTCGGATTTTGATGTTTGAACTCCAAATTTCGATTGAATTTTCAATTTTTTAATTTCAATTAGGGTTCAAACATCAATATCGGGTATTAGGTCTCACACATCAAATTGAAGTCTGTGTCATGCTAGATTGAAGGTTTGTTTCTATCTTTTCTTGGTAAAATCACAGTTATGACATCGGTTCCTAGCTGTAGGTATGAATCAGATTTGGGGTTTATACATTCAGTTGTTTTTTTGTGTGAAAATGATGCTGAAATTCTTGATGTCTGTAACATGTTTGCTAAAATGCCTGAGAGTGAAGAGAAAATTGAAAGGTGGAAACTCATACTTTTGTGCCTCACTGAGTGTTTTTTTCTGGAACTTTTTGCCTTAGCCTTTTTACTGTATCACTTGAGTGTTTGTTTCCGTAAAAGTTTACAGTTGAAGCAAGTCTGATTATTTCACTGGAAATACATTGGTTAATGCCAGTGTAAACATACCACATGCATTTATGCATATAGTTTCCATGGTTAAATACATTGGTTAAAGCCCTGTATATGTTTCTGATTGCCTTAACAGAGTATATATTCTAATTGACTCTTTGTATTCAGGAATTCCAATAAACAAACCGGAAATGCAGTAGTAACTGGTGACCGTATTGGAAAGACTTCTTCTACCAATAGCTCACAGGTAAATGGCTTGTGTAGTTATGTTTTATATTTGAGCCGTCACATATTCAGCCCCACCACCAAATTTGGTGTCCTCTGTCCTGTATGTCATTTTCTGCACATATAAATCAAAATGCTGTCTTAGGCAATTTGGTAACTTGGTGACGCTAACACTGGGCAATGGGACACCATAGGTTAAAAGAGTAATTAGATAAGGAATCGGAAAAGGAACCGTAAGGTGATTAAGTTTAAAGCAGTCAACTTGGTGAAAGTGTGAGTGACAATTTTTCCTTGATCATACACAGTGATAAGTGTCAATAAACTCCTAATCACAGCATAGCGACTGATGATTTCAGTTTGGCGGTGTTGGCTGGATTGTTGAGTCCTGTTATTTTATCACAATCATTAATTGTGCTTACTGGAACAGGTGTCAAGACATCAGCAGGAGTTGTAGCATAGAAATCCCATCCCCTTGCAGAAGTTCCGAAACAGTGAAGGTTTGTGTAAAATGTGCAGCTGTTTTTTAGCAATGATTACTTTTGTCACTGCTTTTGTGAGTCCCTTCAATAACCCAAACTATAGGTCCATTGATCCAAATTAACCCCAACGGTACGTCCCAAGGCCAATTTTATTTGTGGTTGTCGTGATTGCATCTAGTGCCACAGATTAATGTTGGATCTATCTTTTTTGCATTCAATCCCAAACTTATGTCATGCTGTTTGATTCTCATTTCTCACTGATATTTATTGCTGTCTAAATAGCTACGTTTACAGCACACATTCATCGAAAATGTTAGTCCCTGGACTCAGTCCTAGACTGATATCCACTCTCGTTATTAGTCTCATACTTGCAACATTTCTTTCATTGGCATGACCTGAAAAGTCTGTTTTATCTCCAGAATGTGGTACTCGTGCTACCAAACAAAACTAAGAAAATAGATAAACCAATCCAGGCTTTAAGATTAGTGCAGAAAATCAAGCAGCAGCTGCCTCGATTTAGGGCAGCTCTATTCTTTTTTTTTTTCGATATTGTGTTGGTTTTCCCGTTAAATTCGCAACCTGATACATGTAGCTCATCTCCGTAATGCAGAACGATTAATGGAGGAAAACCGACCACCTCCCCGTCGAAGTCCTAGACTGATCCAGCTACCTCCTGTACGTCGAAGTCCTCGATTGATCGCTCTAGCAAAACAAAGAGAGGATCAACAACAGGTGCATCGAATTTTGAAACAAGAAAAACGTAAGTCAATGACTCAAGAAGAAAAGGAAGCTGATCTACAAAGACGTCGAAATAATTATCGTAGGAAGAAAACAGGAGGTGGTGAAAATTCAAATCAGGGGATAGGAACAAGTTCCAGTGAGACAACTACTTTAATTTTTATTTATACACTTTGCTTTTATGTTTGAACAAGTCTTGGTTTGACATTTGTCGCATTATCACGTACAAGAAAACTTTCAGATCTTGCATTCCAACCCATGTTTAATTTTGAAAGACTAGCAAGAATTGGTGAATGCAAGGCACTTCCAGAAAGGCGCCGAGAGGAGAAGCGATTGCAAGAATTATCAAATGCAACAATGTAGAGTTTAAAGTTTGTTTACTATTTTGCTTACAATTTTTTTTTTCGGCTTCGGTCGGGCGGCCCACTCCCACCGTGATAGCGGTCATCTAGTCATAAGTTTGTTTTGGGAATCTTACAAGAACAAGAAATGAGAGTTACAGGCTTTGATGACGGTGGTGATACTGGTTCAAAGTGAGGACAACTTACTTCTGTAAGTGATTTGATGCTATCTTGAGTATTCAAGAAAAAAAAAATAAACTCCAACTCAGTCAGGTTATGAAATTGTCCAATTTCTTGTCTACATTATTGTGTTTTTATTGATTTCATTTTGTTCATTTCGGGGTTTAAATCTTGTTTTGCTGCAACGTTAATTTGATTTGTTGATATTTGTGTTTTGATTCCATAATCTTCTTGGAAGAGATTTGTGTGTCAGCAATCATGAGATCATTCGTCTGATAAATTTCCAGTTAATTGTTTAGAAATTGGCATATTCATGAATCATAGACTTGTTTCCTGTTAAGTAAAATTCAAAGAGAATTTCTAATTGATGTTTGTGTACTGTTAACTTTCAGGTATAAGGTGCAGTTCATAACTAACTCTTCCGATGCCGTGGACCAAATCCGATTTGAGGGTTTGACTGAGAAGAGCAAGCTTGATTCTCAACCTGAGCTCTTTAACCACATCATCCTTGGAAAAGCCAACAGCATTCTCAACCAAGTCAGATTTGATAAACAATCTTAGTATCATTGCAAGGTCTGGAACCAAAGAATTCATGGAAGCTTTGGCTGCTGGTGCTGATGTTAGAATGATTGGACAGTTGGGTGTGGGTTTCTACCCTGCCTACCTTGCAGCTGACCAGGTTATTGTTACCACCAAGCACGATGCTGATGAACAGTATGTTGGCAGTGTGGTGAGGTTCTTGGCAGAGGTACTAAGATCTCTCTTGGTCTCGAGGAGCGCAGATTATAGAATTTGGTCAAGAAGCTTTCTGAGTTCATCAGCTACCCAATCTCTGTGTGGACAAAAAAGACCACTGAGAAGGAATCAGATCAGAGACAAAGTGGGAAAGGTAAAGGATGTAGATGAGGAGAAGGAGGAGGAGGAGAAGAAAAAGAAAATTATCAAGGAAGTATCCTATGAATGGGCTGTGATGAGCAAGCAAAAGCCTCACTGGATGAAAGAAGCCAGATGAGATCGCAAAGGAAGAGTATGACGCCTTCTACAAGAGTCTCACCAACGACTGGGAGGAGTATTTGGCTGTGAAGCACTCTGAAGTTGAAGGGCAGCTTGAATTTGGTCCAAAGAAGAAGGCCGGCAATATCAAGTTGTACGTTCTCGTGTGTTCATCATGGACAATTGTGAGAATATCATTCCTGAGTATGTCATCTTTGTTAAGAGTACCTTAACATTTCTAGAGAGATGTTGCAGCAGAACAAGATCATTAAGGTCATTCGCAAGAACTGGTGAAGAAGTGCCTTGACCTCTTCTTTGAGATTGCCGAGGAGCAAAGAAGATTACAAGCGAATCCTTCTCCAAGAGCCTGAGGCTTGGAATCCACGAGGATTTTTACCATCAAGTCAAAGATTGCTGATTTGCTTCGATACCACTCAACCAAGAGTGGCGATGGGATGACCAGTTTGAAAGACTATGTGACCAGAATGAAGAAGGGTCAGAATGACATCTTCTACATCACTGTTGAGAGCAAGAAAACAGTTGTGAACTCTCCTTTCCTTGAGAGGTTGAAGAAGAAGGGTTATGAAGTAACTTTACATGGTTGATGCCGTTAGTGACTATGTTGTTGGTCGGATGAAGGACTACGAGGGAATGAAGCTTGTATCCGCCGCCAAGGAGGGTTTGAAATTGGAGGAAAGTGAGGATGAAAAGAAGAAGGCCTATACATTGAAGGAAAAGTTTGAGGGTATATACAAGGTTATCAAGGAAGTGTTAGGTGACAGAGTAGAGAAGGTTGTTGTCTCTGAGCGTGTTGTTGAGTCTCCTTGTTTTGGTTACTGGAGAGTCTGGTTGAGACTGCTATCATGGAGAGAATTATGAAGGCTCAAGCTTTTGAGGAATTCGAGCATGCATAATGTACACGGAGACTCTTCTAGGAAGGGAAAAGGTTCAGAATCATTTCCTGAAGCGGAGCGAACTGATGCGATTTTACTTGATTGAAGGTTTGATATGAGGTAAGTGTATCTAAGGGTCTCATTGGTTTGCTATATCTATGTTCAAGAATAGCTGTTCTTCTTTATCCTTATGAGAGTTTTGTCTGGTTCTTAAGTTATTCCAACAGGCTTCTCCTTTTGTTGTCTTCCAAAGTTAATTTAAGCAAAGTTTATTTTGACTGTTGATTTGCTAAATCATTTTCTCTTAAGAAAGGGGTTAACCTCCATTTGAACTGTCTTTGACTAGTTTAAGAAATTGTGTTGCCATCAAAGAGGAACTCCCTTTTTGAGTTGATTTAGCAAAATATTGGGATGGAATAAAAGGCATTCAGATCCGTAGTTGATAAGATTACCTATTTGATGGAAACCTTACTTAATGTATAACTTTATCTAGAGATGCCTTGAGAATAATGATTTCTTATGAAGCATAATTTGCTTATCATTTAGGCCATTTAGAACATCTAGATAGAAAACCAAATCTTATTATAACATTGAAGCCATTTAAAATTGATCTATCTCAAAGCCTCTTAGCTCTGAGATCATTGCTTTAGTATTATGTAATAATTTATGTCCTACAGAGGGGTGTCTGTGAGAGTAACTCCCGACCCTTCATTTTTGCTCTCTTTTGATTTGAGTCATCTGCTGGTTGCGGATCCGGTGATAAATGAATCAATCGAGGCAGCTGATGAAAAGACTGTCTGAAAGGATTGACAACCGCCTAAAGTGAAAAAAAGGGAGAGTTTTATGACTTGTGTAAATATTTAACTGCCTTTTGTCCCTGGGATGTTTATCATTGTTGGCAGAAATAACAGTCCTGCCAAGAGCTTATTAAACTTTGGCAAATTGCCAAATTCAAATATTGTCTCTTTTCATGTTACATCAGATTAATTAACAAACCCACTCTCAAAAGAAGTTTCTGTTTGTTTGTATAATTGTATATATTATCTTATACAGGGTAGGTTGTGCCATACTGTTTGCAGAAGTTATATGTGCGTGAGTTTCTTCCGTACACTTAGCGGCCCCTCTAAATTTCAGGTGAGGTTTTTGATTACCCATGTTATCGGATTTATGCTGTAGTACTTATGAGTAAATCATTAAATATTGAGCTACCCTGACCTTAATATGGCCTAGAAGTGTTATGTTCAACCCCAAGAAACTCTAAAAGAGAAAAGTTAAAACACTCAAAAGGATACTTCTATTAGTTCTCCAACCCATTTTCTTTTGAAGAGAAAAATGTAACTCTACTAGCGCTTACAAGTGGCTCTGTTTCATGTGAACTTGAGATGTGGATCACCATCACCAATTGTTCGCTGCTCCAGTATTTAAGACTATAAATAATGAAATCTTAGTATCCATGATTTTCTCTGTCTTAGCTAACTTCTGTGCACCTTAAGTTGTCCCAAACTTGTTGCTAGTGATTCTTGTATGTTACATTTGAAACATGGCTGATGCATATGAGAGCGGTCAAAATATATTTGCTTCTTTTCTATTTCTGTAGAGTTTACAGGGTACTACTTCTCCATCGTGTTATTGCTAGTGACGGTTTGATTTTTTTTTAATTCATGCATTGCCTATACTGAACCAGGAGAACGTCTCAAGGAATCGTTTACTTATCCACTTTCCTTGTTATACTTTGACAGATACTTCCGTGTTTAGTGCATGGTTTCTCAAATTCTCAAGTCTTATCGAGACCCAGGGTGTTTTCCTTGATTCTTCTTCATCCGCAATAGAAGCTCCAGAATAGTCCTACCCGCTCATATTCTGCACTCGAGGCTCCTTTTCAGTTTCGTCGCTGTCTGCTTCATCTGTTCATCTACCTCCAATCTAGTTCAACACATAAATGTCACCATTGTATTTCAAACTGGGGAGTGAACTCAGTAATGCTGAGCAGGAACCAATTTAATGAGTCTTTGCCACCGTTAAATCTACCGTTCCTGACCAGATTTGACGTCATTTCAAACCAGCTTTCTGGAGAGATCACGATAAAAATATGCCACACAAAATCATTAACAACTCTTACTCTGTCAGCAAACCAGCTCAGTGGCAGTATTCAGAATACGTTCAGTAGATGTTTGGCCCTTACAGATTTGCGGTTGATTGGGAATAATCTCTTTGGTGAAATATCATGTTAACATGGAGAGTATGGTTGGGACTGCTAACATGGAGAAAATTACGAAGGCACAATCTTTTGAGGGATTCAAGCATGCATTATGTACATGGAGACTGTTCTAAGAAGGGAAAAGGTTCAGAATCATTTCCTGCTTCACGGATGCTTTGAAAGCGGAGCGAACCACCAAAATTCCTGACACGATATCACTTGACCCCTATTACACCCAATGAACTCATTCCTGGATTGAAGGTTTGATATGAGGTAAGTGTATCTAAAGGGTCTCATTGGTTTGGTACATTTATGTTTGAGAATAGCTGTTCTTCTTTATCCTGATGAGAGTTTTATCTGGTTCCAAAGTTATTCCAACAGACTTCTCATTTTGTTGTCTTTCAATGCTTTTCTTGATTTGCTAAATCATTTCTCTTAACTGTCTTTGACTAGTTTAGGAGACTGTGTTGCCATCAAAGAGGAACTCCCTTATTTGAGTTGATTTAGCAAAATATTAATTGCATCAATTCTGCTACTTCAAATGTTATTAACCCACGGACCCCACAGAATGATGATTTCTTATGAAGCATGATTTGCTTATCATCTAGGCCATGTAGAACATCTAGATAGAAAATGAAACCATATTAAAACATTTAAGTCTTTTTAAATTGATCTATTTCAAAGCCTCGTAGCTCTGAGATCTGTCCTACAGAGGGGTGTAAGTGGGATGTAACTTCCGACCTCTTCAGTTTTGTTCTCTTTTGATTTGAACCCATTTGCTGGTTGTGAATCCGTGATGAATCAATCGAGGCAGCTGAATGAAAGGGCTGTGTGAAAGGATTTACAACCGTCTAAAGTGAGAAAAGGGAGAGTTTTATGACTTGTGTAAATGTTTGGCATCTTAGTCTCCTGCCTAGCACCAAAGAATCCAAAAATAGATTATACTTGAAGTGCCTTTTGTCCCATGGATGTTTATCATTGTTGGCAGAAATAACAGTCCTGCCAAGAGCTTATTAAACTCTGGCAAATTCAAATAATATCTCTTTTTCATGTTACGTCAGATTAATTAACAAACCCACACTCAAATTTTCTGTTTGTTTGTTTCTATTATCTTATACAAGGTAGTGGGTGCCGACGTGGCGTACAATTTGCAGCAGTTTTATGTGCGGGAGTTTCTTCGGTACACTTAGCGGCCCCTCAAAGTTGCAGGTGAGGTTTTTGACATGTTAATCGGATTTATGTTGTTTTTATGCTCTACGTATCAGTAAATCATTACAGTTTGAGCTACCTTGATTTTAATATGCCAGAAGTGTTATATTCAACCCCAAGAAACTCTAAAAGAGAAGTTAATACACTCAAAACGATACTTTCTACTAGTTCTCCCACCCATTTTCAAGAGAAAAAATATAACTCTATTAGCACTTTGAAGTAGATCTGTTTAGGAGAACTTATGCTGTGGATCACCATCATCAATTGTTCGCTGCTTCAGTATGTAAGAATATAAATAATGAAATGTTAGTATCCGTGGTTTTCTCTGCCTTGCTAACTTGTATGCACCTTAAGTTGTCCCAGAAATTTATCTGGTTGCCAGTTAGTCTTTTGTGTTACATTTAAAACATGCTGATGCATATGAGAATGGTCAAAATATATTTGCTTCTTTTCTTTCTCTGTAGAGTTTACAGGGTACTGCTTCTCCATTGTGTTATTGCTAGTGACGTTTTGAAATTTATATTTGATCCATGCGTTGCCTGCACTGAACCAGGAGAGCATAGTAAGGAATCATGTACTTATCCACTTTCCTTGTTCTACTTTGACAGATCTGTGTTTAGTGCATGGATTCTCATTCTCAAATCTTATCGAGACCCAGGATGTTTTCCTTGATTCTGCTTCATCCGCAATAGACGCTCCAGAATGGTCCTACCCACTCATATTCTGCACTCTAGGCTTCTTTTCAGTTTCGTCACTGTCTGCTTCATCTGTTCATTCTTCAGTGAAGCTAATGATTTTGGTGACATTCAAATATTAATCGCTCTCAGAGAGTCTCTCGTCGTAAGAAGAGATCTACTTGCGAGCTGGTTCAACACAGGAGTGATTAGTCTGGTATAAGATGTGTTGGTTTGGTTCCAAAGTTTACGAGGTAGATTTGTCGTGTACCAGGTTCCATTACAGCTTCCGTTTCCAAGCCACCTTGGGAACCTCAGAGCACTGAAGCGTCTTAATGTCAGCTACTGCGCCCTAACAGGCCCTCTTCCTGCAAAGATATGGAATTTGGAGAATTTAGTCTCTGGACTTGGGTGGTAACAGATTGTTTGGGAATCTACCTGTGTCTTTCTCCAACCTTAAAATGCTCAGAGAACTAGTACCTGATGAGAAAAGCTTCACTTGCAAGTTACCTTCCACGGTTGGAGAACTTGGAAACGTCATCGAACTGTCTGTACACGGGAATTCATTTTCTGGGAATCTTCCTCCAGGGCTTGGGAGTCTTCCGAATTTGGTGTCGTTAGACCTGGGCATGAACCTCTTCTCTAGAAATCTGCCTCCCAGCATCAGAAATCTTACAAGGCTTTGGTACTTGGGGTGCTATTTGTAACAAATTCACTGGAGCATTTCCTCAAGAAATTTGGTACAGCTCAGAAAACTCGATCTTTCGTGGAACTTACTAGAAGGAAATAGGAACGTCCGTTCTACAATCTCTGACACAGGGGAACACTAATTTCCCTGGAGAACTACCAGCAACCATAGGAGATGTGAGAGCTTCAGGTGGTTGATCTGGATACTTGTCAACTCATAGGGACACTTACAACTGAACTTTCCTATCTGAGAAACATTATTAAAGTTTTGAAGGAGAAATTCCCTCTAGTTTTGGTGAAC